>BMAW01077645.1:35105-45897 GCA_019974015.1 Nephila pilipes | reverse complement strand
TTAAGTCTGTAACTAGTACCTTTATACATTAAATCCTTTAAAATTTATCCTCAAATTCTTTTATATTACTTGTAATAACATGTTGATGTTCCTAATAAATTTATTGTTTGTAAACATTGTACATACAAATATCATTATTTTTTTTAAATTTTATGTTATATTATCATTGAATAGAATGTGAACCATATTTTTATTATATTTAAAAGCTTTTTAGTAATAAGATTTTTAATAGGAATTAATTTTTTTAAATTTATCAAGAAGATTATTGAAAATTACATTTCTAATATGTATATCGTGTGCGAGTGAGAATAATAAATAATATCTAACTAAAGAAAAAAAATTTAAAACAATAATTTAAAAAAACGTCAAAAGAATCAAATATTTAATTCAAAAATAGTAAAAACACTACTAAAAGTTTTAAAAAATTATAACAGTAAATAAATGAAAAAAAAAAGATTCATAGAATATAGAGTAAAAATTTTAAAAAATGATACAAAAAGCCTCTAAAATTATTGATTAACCATAAATTCTAACATGTAAAGAATGTTAAAACACAACTGATTAAAAAATAATTTCTTAAAAAATGACATAACGGAAACTCTCAAGAAATTAATATCATCTAAAAAAATCAAGAATAGTCATTAAGGTAAATATAAGCCTCAAAATATAAGCTGAAGAAACATGTTTTAAAAAGGCTAATTCTAACAAAAGGGGGAGAGGGTAAGAAAGTATATAAAATGATAAAAATATGAAGTATAATATTTTTAAATACTGAACAATTTATATATATAAGAAAGTATATAAACTAATAAAAATATTGAAACTCGCATATAACAGTTAGTGAGTTATTTTAGAATTATGAATCCACTTTCATCTAACAGTAATATATTTTATGAAAACAGTTACAACTTAATCACCTTTATTATTAAGATTGACTAAAAATTAAAAACTCTAGTAAGACTAAAATTAAAACTCTAAGTCTTGACTAAAATTAAAACTCTAAACTTCTAAAAAGGTAATCATAACATAATATAATATTTTTATGTAAAAAATAAAAAAAAGATTAAGAGAAAAAAACTTACTAAATTCATAAATAACCTTATATATTGCATTCTAAAATAACGTGTCAGGAAAAACGCTAAAACTGGAAAAAAGAAAATGAATTACAAGGCCATTTTTCGGAACAAGTAAAAAATAAATGAAAAGATAAGCTAAAAAACTATAAAATTCCAAATAAAACAAGAAAATAAACTTAGAAATTTCTTAAAAAATTAGGAAAAGAAATAAACATATATTTATAAAATAAAAAAAATCGATATCTATTTCAATGACCTAAAAATAAACATTCTGTTTTATAATTATTATATTTTAAATTGTTTTTAATAAAATTCAAAGGATGTTCAGCATGGAAGCAAATTTTGCGAAAATTGCCAAATGTTTTCATAAATATAATATAAATTTATAATAGGTCTTATATCACATAATGTATAATTATAAATAGTGTTTCTAAAGTATTAAGACTCATTGAACTGTTTCCAAAAGTTACCTTGGCTTCATAAAATAAAAGTAATTCCTTCATATTATATAAATTAGTAGAGATTTTATTACCTTCAGTATTTAAATAAATATCTAAGAATTTAGACTCAAGAGTATCATTATTAGTTTACTATAATTTAAAATAAGCTGGATAAAAAGATAATAGTTTATGTCCCTTATTGTTATTTGTTTGAAAAAAATATGAGATCATCTATATATTTAAACACAGCAAATTATTATAATCATTTTGAACTGAAGGAAAGCCTTTCAATTTTTTTTTTAAATTATATGATATGAATATTTACTGAAAATTTTCCTGAGTACACAACTCCTTAGACTTATTGATTGCTTAATGATATCGTACTTAAAAGGAATTTGAGATCTATTGGTGACAATCCTCGTAATTTTGACCCATGATCTAGAGACGAGATCATTCACCTGAACACACAGCTTACTCTCTACGTCCATGCTCCACCATCGTGAGAACTTAGAGCCTTGACAGATTTAGCATGCATCATACCCATTGCTTGGCGGGTCAGTAATGAAATAAAGACTCGAACCCTCAACTCGACGAAACAACGACGGCCATTAACTCGTCGCAGTAACCACTCAGCTATCACAGCCACTTTATTGAAGTAAAGTGTAAGCTTACAGTAAATAAACATTTAATGTCACAGGATCAATTGATGAATACGAGAAAAAGTTATTCTTTAGTTTGAACATAGCAGATTCGTGTCGGATCAGTTAATTTAAAGTTCTAGTCAGTTTTTGGTGAAAACTTTATTAAAATTAGAAATACACTAAGGGATATCAACTTGTAAATTGGAATCCTAGTCACATGACAAAGACAGAAATATAGTTAATACATTAATTTCATCTCCAAAGTTCTCAAAATAGTCAGGAGACTCGAACCCGTCTCTCTCGCACACAAATATCTGATTTAACCTCAACTACGCTACCTCTAGGCTGTAAGATATATACTCATCGGAAATAATTCGATGTATTTAATGAAATAATTCTCCCCTTTTTTACTAAAGATACCATCAAATCACTAAGTTAGTATTTTGTATAGATATGCAATTTTGATATTCTACATTTATGAAATGGAATCCGAAAACTTGAATAACTTTGAGCTCAGGTAACTTAAGTTTTATGAAACAGACATTTAACATTCTCGCATTTAGTAATTAGATCTGAATAGTTTTGTATAATTAACTGATCCTTCCTAATGGTCTGGGCCTTTGTGATCTATGGCTAATTCGCATATTGACAGGGGAATGGAGATGGATTTATAACTGAAATTTAGCAATTTAGACCACCTAAGCAGAGCAGAGTTGTGAGCTAATATGGATTTATTACATTTCCAAGTGAATCAGATGGACTTGCTAGGGACAGATGTGCCAACTAACGCATAATAAATTCTAAAATCTGATGTAAATTCCATAGTATTAATTATCCGTGAAAATAATTATGTGGGTGAAAATAAAATAAATTAGGAGGAAAAAAATACAAAACTTGTGGTTCAACCTGAAATTGTATCTAATATTAAGGATATAATTATAATATTTGTAAAATTGCAGTTTACAAATATTATAATTTATCTTCTTTAATTGTTAAGGAAAGTATTGTAATAAAACATAAATTATCTTGCAATATTTCACACAGACATTTTAATTGTCTAAAAATACATATATGTTAATTACATGTGAATTGCTCAAACAAAAGATTTAAGCCATTGTGTGATTTGGTTTTGTATTACTAATAAAGTGCGTATTTGTATGCCCTCATATTTATTATACTAATATAATAATAATAGGGTATTTTGTCGTGCCCTATCGCTTCAAATTATTCTGAAAAATCGAGTTTTAATCGAAGATTTATAATTTACTATAAACTACCTAATGTTTTATATATATATCATGTGATTTTAGTTTGCATTAATCACATGAAGACTATAAATGCATATATTATTAACAAATTAACATATTTTCGAATGTTATCTGAAAATTCTTTTATTAACTGTAGACAAAATCATGGGATAGCAGAGTACAAAGATCCAAATGGCAGTAGCATCGCATAGGAAATGTATAAATGGGTATTGCGTTGTCAAGGCTTTCATTTGTACTCAAGTGATTCATGCGAAAAGTTTACTGAAGTTATTATTGCTGCACGTATGGTAATTAGCAAACTTCGAACGTAGGATACTTTTTGGAATCTAGAAATACGGAGCATTCAATTTAGGAATTTGCTACGGGATTCAACATTTATCGAACCACAATGTTAAGAGTGTACTTAGAGTATATAATTTCAGACATTACTCTCGTCATCATCTTAACAAAGTCGTGACCGACCGTATCTACTTAATGATAGAGGGTAGCGACATCTGTGTAGAGCAGTCAGTGTTACCTGACAAGAAAAATTGCTTCAAAAGACGTCAACAATCAAAGTGGGTCGTACGACAAACCTGGCTGTGGTTACAAAACGGCGAAATTTGGTGTTGATGGAATATGACAACAGAAGACCAACTCAAAAGCCTTTGCTAACAAAATGCCATTGGTTGCAGCATCTTTTCTGGGTTCGAAAACATAACGGTTGGAATCTAGATGGCTGGAGAAATGCTTCTTGCTAAAAGGAATCCCAAATCCAATTGTAAAAACCTGATGGCAAAGTTCCAGTATTGCGTAAAATCCACAAGGTCGTGGCACAAAGTTATCAACAATATACTGGGCAAGCTAGAAGTGGATACATAATGACTTTTACATAGCATGAACTGGGGCTCTCTGATTAAATTAAACTATCCATTGATTGTATATTGTTATACTCAGCTACTTGGAGATTTTCTGCAACCATTCATAAACTTCATGTGCTCAAATAACTATAGAATTTTTCAGTGTAAACAAAGAGCCATATCTCACCAAACCAATATTATTTGTGATTGGCTCGAGGAGTATTCTGGATAATTCCAGTGAATAATTTTATCACCTAGATCACCGGGTATAAATCCCATCGAACATGCATAGGACATGATCGAAAAGAAGGTTTGTGAGTAAAATCCCACGCCTATAATATTTTTGAAATTATGGAGGACTATAGAGACATCATAGCTGAATTTGTTTTTCAGGAGACTACAGGCACCATTGAGTTTGTCAGGAAAAGGAGATTACTGAATATATTAAAAGGTACCCTAAGACTTTTGTTATTTCAGTGTATTTTATAGTAAAGGGATATTGAGTACCTATTATGTTTACATTCAAATTCCCATCGACTATGATAATTGACACAATTCCGATCAAACTTTCATCAATTATTTCCTATCCAATAGATTCAATTCATAATAGTCAAACGGCAGATACAGTCACATGTTTTCCTCTGAAGTCGAAACTGTTGCGTGCTTATTGCTGTACTTGTAAATTGAAAAAGAAATTTCAAATTTCATAATTAGGTAACGAAAAGCGGTAACTGTGATTCTCCCCTAAATTTCTTCTAAGAAAAAAATCGTCCGCTATGTAGATACTTTTAAAATCGGAGCATTTTTTTTTATTTATTCGTGTCAATAATGTTAACGAAGGTGAATTTTTAAAGTCAGTTGCTATGAAAAACAAAAGATGAAAATAATGAGGCTCATATTCTGATAGGCTGGAAAAACGTCACTGCATCTCTCTTGAATCAAGGACAGTGCATTAATCCAGTGCTCCGCAACCGGTGTGCCGCGGCACACTGGTGTGTCATGAGCCAGATACAGGTGTGCCGCGGTCAAATACATTGCATTTGACATTTTACAATTTTTCATCGTGTATTTAATACACAATGACAATTTTTTTCATAATAATGTCTATTTTTCTAAATATACTATAGAATAATTATTATAACTAAATAATTATTCAATGGTCCCCTGGTGAGAACAGTTGAAAACTGCACAGTGTGTTGTGTAAACACCAAGGCCCACCAAATTAATCATAGATAAAGTAAAATGACAGTTATGCGCGTCGTTGAAGACTCGTGCGCATGTGTTATTTGCATTTGCGCGTGGTACATCACGTTCACTCGTATGTCATTGTTTTCACTATTTTACAACACAAAGTTAAATAAACACGTTCCTACCACTAACGATAATTATTATTAATTATCTTACTGAATTATGTAAGGTTAACGTTCTTCGTATAAAATTTTTTAAGTTTTATACCCTTTTAAATATGGATAAATTTTTACGTCGGAAAGATTCGTCTTCACGTACAGATGATGAAGAACCCAGCACAAGTGTTACAAAAAACCTAAAGAAGGTAGTGAAAAGAAAGTACGACGAAGACTACATTAAATATAGATTCTCGTGGTGTGGTGACGAAACGGCACCAAGACCACAGTGCATCATTTGCGGCGATCAGCTATCAAACGAGTCAATGGTACCCAGTAAATTAAAGCGGCATCTATTGTATATTCAAGCCATCCTAGCTGCGCCAACAGACAAACAATATTTTAAGAGGTGCTTAGAACAAAATAAAAAACAGAAGAAATTTATGAAATCGGCCTTAACAGTTTCTGAAAAGGCATTAGAAGCTAGCTATCATGTTGCAAAATTAATTGCTCGTCAGAAGAAGCCACATACTGTTGGCGAAACACTTATTAAACCAGCATGCATGGAAATTGTTAGACTCATGCTTGGGCCCAATGAAGTTAAGGAAGTGAATAAAGTTTCGTTGTCTGCTGATACTGTTAAAAGACGTATTCACGATATGTCAAGCGATATTTTAGGAACACTGATTAAAAAACTGTTATCGGCTGAAAAATTTGCGCTTCAGATCGATGAAACAACTGATATTAAAAATAAAGCACAGCTGATAGCTATTGTACGTTTCGTTGACGAGGACTTTATTAAAGAACATTATTTATTTTGTAAGGAGGTTCCAGAGCGAACTACCGGTGAAGAAATTTTTCGAGTAACAGATGATTTCTTCAAAATATGTAATATTCAATGGAGCAACTGCATTGCTGTTTGCACGGATGGCGCTGCGGCAATGACGGGTCGTAAAAAAGGTTTTGTCTCTTGTGTAAAACAAAAAAAATCCGACGGTACAATTTACACACTGCTGCATTCATCGAGAAGCATTGAGGGTCAAGAATTTGCCGGAAGAACTTTTGAACACGATGAATGAATGCATTAAAATCATAAACTTAATTAAATCAAGAGCCATAAATTCGCGAATTTTTAGATTACTTTGTGCAGAAATGGGAGCCGAATATGAATCCTTATTATTTTATACAGACAGAAATTCGTTGGCTATCCCGAGGCAAAGTTTTGGCTAAATTATTTGAGCTTCGTCACGAGGTGCGTGAATTTTTTTTAACACAGAATATGCTCGAAATATGCCAGCACCTCGATGATGATTACTGGATAGCCAAACTTGCATACATGGCTGATATATTCGAGCATTTGAATGAACTTAATAAAAAAATGCAAGGTCGAAATGAGAATATTTTGACGTGCTCCGACAAATTACAAGGATTTGTTAAAAAACTCGAACTTTGGCAGAAAGAGTTGCAAAAAGGTTGTTTGGAAATGTACCAAAGCACCAATTATATTACAATTGAAAACAACCAATTAATTGTGGATCTGGCCCCATAACATTTAAGTATGCTTCCGCAGAAATTTGTTCAATATTTTTATTCCATTAATGCGGAACAATACGATTGGATTCGAAATCCTTTTGCAACCAATGCAATAAATTCTACGAAAGCACTGCCTCTACAAATTCGAGAGGAATTTATAGATTTAAATAATGACATGACTTTAAAATTATACTTCTCCGAAGTTCCATTAGAGGTTTTCTGGATTTACGTTAAAAAAGAATATCCACACATTTCCTACAAAGCAATCTTAACATTACTTCCATTTTCGACGACATATTTATGTGAGCAAAGTTTTTCAACTCTTGTATTAATTAAAAATGATAAGCGGTCATGCTTAAAAGATCTTGACGAAGAACTTCGGGTTGCGTTGTCAAATATTGAGCCGAATATAAAACTTTTGTGTTCATTGAAACAAACGCAGGTATCACATTAATAATTATTACGATTGCGTAGAAATAAATATGTTATGGTTTTATGTATGTATACTTTTCAAATAAAAAACAAACATTTATTGTAAAATTTGTGTATCAATTCATACCTATATACTTTAGCTTTTGGTGTGCCGCGGAATTCTAGAAAGAATTTTGGTGCGTCGTAGGTGAGAAAAGGGGTTGCGGAGCACTGCATTAATCCAATCATTATTTAGCGATCCGTTTTTCTGGTTGGTGAAAATGGTTGAACACTTGTATCGAATGTTCTTATATTTTTGCTGAAATAGAAAATTTCGAAAACAATGCTTACAAAACCTAAACCTCGCTTTCAGGCATAAAAAGTGTGCGAGTAGTCAAATATGTCTCATTTATTAATGTACATATTTATTTTCTCAAACGATAACCTAAATATAACTAAATTTTGCTTGATATTTTCTAACACCGACATTCCAATTATTAATATTTTTAAGAAAATAATAAACGACGCGAACTATTTGTGGCATTGAATACATAAAGCAATGTCATTCTTTTTTTTTTCACTGTTAAAAATAAGAGCAAACTAAATTAGAATTCAATGGTCTGCTACACTCCTTCTGGTTTCTACAAAAACATTTCACATCCATTTTTACTTAGCTTATTCCTCCTACTATCACGAATTCTCATCCATCAAATCTATGTTTAAAATACTCCGTGAAAAAAAATATTATTATGTTTCCCCTGACACATTTAATGTATGAGGTTATTAAGAGAAAAGGTTTTTCTGTTCCCATGAGAATGTACAATGACATGTTAATTTAGTCTTTAAATTTATTTTTGTACACATGCGGTCTTAATGAATATAATTTTTTTAAATAGATATATATAAGTATTCAAATATGAGTGAGCCTTATAAGCATTAATCATATAATATTTTACAAAATTTGCATTTTTTATAATAACAGAAATTCGGTATGAGCTTTTAGAAGCAGGTATGAAAGTCTCCATACGTAACTAAAATATTGCTTAGTACTGTAAGTAAATTAATGCGTCACTTTTTAAAATTCCATATCATACATACCTTATCGTAAAATCATTTATACTTTCCCGCCCACAAACGGTATTTTGTAGTATTCTTCTCATCCATCATTTTATTTTCATATATGCATTATCATATAAAATAAATTAAATTTTTGCTAACTAATTCTAAAATATACTGTGTAATATTTAGATATTAAATAATGAAAAGTCGATTGTGTTTGGTTTGAATTTATGGCACTGAGTCCACCTGAGATATATTGTACCAAACACAAGGTAAAATATTTTCAATTAAAACAGATGAAGTAGATTAAAATTTTAAAACAGTATATAAAGTGTAAAAAATAATAAGAGCATCAACTGTTTTGTACAATTTGGAAAAAGTTTAAATTTCCTTGATTGTTATTTTGGCACACTATCAACAGCGTTATTGACATATAACATCTATGCGAAAAACGATTTAGTCCAAGGTTCATTATTATGAAAATATTAAACACTTTCACACACACACACTAAAGCAGTATTTTGAAATTCTCTATTCTTCCGTCATTTTATCTTCATATATACATTATCACATAAAATTTTGTACAATTTGATAATATTAAATTAAAATTGCCTTAATAATTATTGTTGTACACTATCAATAGAATTATTATCGTTATTCATTCTTGCAATAAAAGTAGGTCCACAAGCAATAAAAATATTTGGTCCATCATACATTATTATGAGAAATTATTAATCCTTTTTTCGCCCACACAAACAATATTTCGTAATTATCTTCTCCTCCATCATTTTAACTTTAAAAATGCATTATCAAAATAAGTACACCAAATATTCGCTAAATAATTTTATAACATATCATGTGATATTTAGAAATTAAATAATAGTTTTGAACAATTTGAAAATATTAAAGTAAAATTCATTTATGAAAACTACTGTTGAACACAGCAGTTGTAAGCAATGTTATAGATACTGCTTCTCAAGAATAAAAATATTTAGCCTGTTCCCTTAATTTTTGTAAATTGTTTTAAGAGTTTTAAATCTGATGAGTTCTCACATATTTATCTTGTCTACAAGTACATATAAAAAAAACCTACGACTTAATATATTTTAAAACACTAATCCTGAGATGTGTATCATTCATTTTGAAAAAAGATGAACAAGGTCTAAAGGTATACCAGAGAGATGTATCATTTAAATAATTAAGTTCAAACACTCGTAAATCATCATACCCATTAAAAGTGAGTCTAAACACTCAGAACTCATTAATCATGATAAAAAAAATTACATCTAATGAAATTTTGACTTGCTATATTTTTAAACATCTCGTTTTATCCTTTTTTCATAACTCAATCTCTTAACAAGTATGAGCTGCAATCATAAATAAATCCAAGTCTTCATAAATAACTTCCATGTAGCAACCTTTCATGAAGTTGTGTGTTTGTATTTCGTTTGTTTGGATTTACCTTTATTTGATCTGCGATGTTTGTTTGATTTATTAACATTGCACTTCAGTTTCTATTTTGAGCTATCGATTCAAACAAAAGGTTATTCCTTAAATTGTGGGGATAAAGGTTGAGGTCGTAAGGGTTAAAAACATCACTTATTTGAAATAGGAGGTAAATATTTTGATATTCTTACTTTTATCAGATAGGTATTTAGCGTAGTGTATTGAAATGTGACTCAGCCATTTCATCACTGTCATTGCCCCCTTCACATACCAGCAGTGATGAGAATGTTGTTTTTGTTGTTGATTGTGATGTGAATCGTTGATGTGTAGTTGATTGAGATGTGAGCCCCTTCGAAGTGAATTGCTTTCCCCTTAAATGTTCTCTAGGAAGACTGCCTTAACCTGAATCATTTTCAAGGTGCAAATTGATAGCAGTTGGTGAGAACAAATATATATATGTAGGATTTTCCATCCAATTATTATTATGCAATTAATTTTATTTTTTCAATCTACTGTAAAACCAGTTCCTCCGATACTCAATAGATGTCGCCACGAATCAGAGTCATGTGATAAGCTCATGCAGCGCCACCTATCCCAGAACAAAACTGAGTGAAGCTCGTTTTCGCGCTCTCTCTCTTCTCTCTTTTGCCGCCACTTTCTCCGCTTCTCTTCTCCTTCGCTACCCGCGTCGGAAGTAAACTTCAACGCCCGAGCGCGTTCCAACGTCCATCGATAA
>BMAW01077645.1:4210-30105 GCA_019974015.1 Nephila pilipes | reverse complement strand
CTATATATTTAAAACAAAGATACTTTTAAGTGGCAAAAGAGTAAAAAAGAGCACTAAAAAGTAAAAAATATATTTTTTTTTTGCCAGTAAGATATTAAATGAAAATTGATTGAAAATGACAGTTCATTATCATAATAAGTAAGAAATGTGAAGATTTTTAATCCAGCTGAAACTTTTTGATTAAAAATTTAAGTGTCTTGCGCAATCATATTAGATAGTTAGACTGACGGAATACGCTCAGCACACTTCTGTTTTTACTAGTCAAAGGGAAAAAAATCATTTTCTTCTTTTTAGTTCTTTTCTTACTCTTTTGTCACTGCAGTATCTCCATTCCTGGTTCTGTCTACGAACTGATATGGCAACTTTGACATTAGTGGTACATTGTGGCGATTCTCTTCTCCTAAATGTTGCAATTTTGAAGTTATAGAATTCATAAATAGCTGAGTGCTCTGTGCATCTAGAAGCCAGAGCTTCATAAGTTTTTCGACTTTCAATAGTTACAGAATCTTAACATTTTCCGGAATGACTTTGATGAGATTAAGAGATATTCGCGAAAATCAGATTCAGATTTTTCTTCAACAAGAACACTTCAGTCCCTGAATTAATTCCAGACGAGACTGTTGTCTCTGTTATCTCCTTTCACTCATCTGATCTATAAAACAGCTGTACATATAATATAATAAATACTTTGTAACTTTAAGTCAACATATTTTCTAGGAGTTTTTCTCAATCCTTTAATGCTCCTTCAAATGGTTCACCACACATAAGGGTTGTTTTTTTAAAATTTATCTATATTATTTCCTCATTTTGGTCTTCATTTTCCAAAAGCATTTTAGTTATTTTTTTTAAATTCATAGTTTTATAAATGAATATTGAATTTCTATACAAGCTGAACTTGTGTGCTAACTTTCAAGGCTCTAGGTAATGGGGAAGTAAGTGAAATATTGAAATCGAAATATTTGTGTTAAACTGATTTATAAACTGATACACATTGTAAAGTCATAAGAAGTCATGGTGAAATATCAGGTGCAACACAAACGTCTATATGCTGTCATAACTAGTTATGTATTGAAATCCTGTCTTAGTTCTATGATATACTATCCAAATCATATGATAAACAAAGTCCCGCTGCTGTACTGAAAGTACAGTTGTCTCTTCCTCTCTCACAAATAAATTTTGTATGTATTTATTTCATTGTTTCCCTTCAAGATAATTTTCCAGAATTATCTTCATATACATAGAGTCAAAAAGTAATTTAGGATGTTTAAAAGTATCGAACCTGAATCTAAGTCATCTTGAAAGTTAAATTTATTCAAAAGTTTTCAAGACTCTACCAGCCATTTTGATTTCGTGAACGCAATGTTGATACTACGAAATGTCTACTTTCCTCCTCAAACCTAGACTTTTTTTAATCTATTAAATGTAATAAAGTGCATCCTGAAGAACAAAAAAATAATGGAGATTTTGCAAAATTACTTTCTCTCTCAGTGTTTTGAAAATATTTCAAAACATTTCTTAAAAACCGGAAAATCTAAAAATGAATAGTTAAAATAGATGTAAAAATATTTTTAAAAATCGTAAGTAAAATGTATTTTTGCAGAAACCTTCATCATTTTTTTTTTTGTTTGTTTCAGGATGTATCCCCTCCCTCTTTTGTTGCAATCATATAGATAAAAATATCTAGGTTTGAGGAGGAAAACATTAATTCCATTGGATTAACATTGCGATCACGAAATTAAAATGTCTCGTAAGTGGGAACTTTAATTAATATTATATAGAATGATATGTTTTACAAGCGCTTCACATAAGCCAATAATACTTTAATTAATATTATATGGAATGATATGTTTTACCAGGCGCTTCACATAAGCCAAATTATTAATGTTAAAATTAATCAAGTTTTACTACCCCTCTTGATTATTAAATCTCTTTGTCAGAGATTAATTAAGACAATTATTTAGTGAGATAAGTTTTTATATTTTCATTTACTATACTTATTAATAAAGGAATATTAATTATATGCGATATAATTGCGTATACTTAATTACAGATATGTTAGTTAATTTTATAATTATGTTTGATTTATTCGCATTTATTACATAAAAACTAAATTACGTAGATCATATTTTCATTTTATAAATGTATGTCCTTTATGATATAATTATTCTTCAAATAATTTTAAAATTAAACTGTAGAAAGAAAACAAGTAATTTTTTAGAATATCAAGACTTAGAGAATAAGGGAAAACCCTACAAGTACCGACTTAATGTCTCATATTAAGCTTCAAATCGAAGTGACTAAGTTTATATTAAGTAAGTAAATAAAATTGTGTGTGTTCAAAATATTCAACAATAGGTCTCGTAAATAAAATTTTATTCTTTGGTTTTACTAAAATTCAAAAACACTGAAACTAAACATTAAAAACGAATGATAATTTACTAAGAATTAATGCCTTTTAAGAAGTGAAGCAATTTATCAAATACTCTGTCTAAACACTTTAACAAGTCACAGATCCTTTATGTTGAACTTCTTATTATCCGTATGTATGGCAAGCTATACATGATACTTCGTAGTCAATGTTAATTTTCTATGTTTTAAACTGAGTAAAAACTAGTGGTTATAAAAGCGAGCCTCTCAGCTGATCATGTTGAAAATTCGAGTATTCATTTTTTCAAAATATGTTATGTAGGAGGTTATAACAACAGCAGTTGTTCTTCGTGAAATCCAACTCAGATTTAAAGATTTCTTACGGAAGTCTTTGAATCTCACGGTGTGTTCTCGCGGAAATGTGTACACCTCATGATAAACACATACAGTCAGCCTCACTGTACAAACACAACACGAAACATATAGCTTTTACTTTTCTCACTGTTGACACTAGTTATTTACAAATGTGATTGATTCTAAGCACTCAAACTTACCATGGAATGGTTGACATGAAATTTGAGCTAACAACGAAATAATATTAAAAGGTATGTACATTCGCATTAACCCGTTCACTCCCTAACCTCGCGTTTGCTCTCCTGTTCCCAGTGTATCACATGAGATACGCACCGAGAATGTCTGTTACAGACCAACGTATCAATAGAGATACTCTTGCTGAGAACGTTTTATTTGATTTTTTAATGTTACTATATGGCGTTACAATACCTCAAAATCTATGTAGATAGGTTATTTGGAGTGTTGACCTTGGTGATTTGGTTTTAATTTCACTTCTGGCTATCAGGAGGGGGGGGAGGTAATTGTTAAAAGCACGTATTGCGGCGCGGTTCTTTAAAAGTAATGACATGATTTAAAGGGTGTACTTGATTTCGGTTTGCTGTTTTCTTTCTTCCTTGCTTCTTAGAAGTTCGAAGGAGAAGCTATGGATATTTATGGGGGTTAGAGCTTTTGGTAGTAGATGCTCTAAGCTGTTCTTTTCATTCGATCAGTTTTTATTTGTAGCGATAGTCATGACGAAAAGAAAGTATTTATCTGATACTGAGATTTTCGAATTAAGAATGAATCTGACAATGATGTTAGTAAAAATAATCCAAATCTGTACATAGCCATTAAAGAAAAAGAAAAAAAAAGAAAAGAAAATGAACGAAGATGTGCCCTTTGCACAAAATCTTGCGTGAAACGTCAAAAATTGACAAAATATGTGTGTAAGACATCTGACGTTGGACTATGCATTGTATTTTTTTTTATGAAAGTACCATACAGCAAAATAAGATTCATTTTTTATATCTTAATATTCCGTGAAAGGGTACATCATTACACCATGAAATTTATGTAACAAATGTAAATATATTTAATATTTTCTTAAAAGATATGATTTTTTATGTAATAATTTATGTATAAAACATACAATTTTTGATTAAATCTTTTTTTCTTTCGTATATAATAAGTTTAATGCATTTTTAGTAATATATGTAAAAACCAAAATATTCTAATGAATAGCCGATTTTAGAGGAATTTTTTTCGCGAATTAATCTAAATATCTAAAATCGTCTGGGCACAGCGCGACACTCTGCGGTAAGAAGTCGCGGGCCCAGAGAAGATTTTCTTTTTCCTCCCTCCGGTAGTGAAAGGGTTAAACTAATAAAAAAGAGAAGAAATTGAAACCAATTTGATTTTGTAAAATTTGTCGGTGACACAAGGCCATGTACCACTCAACTCCCCTTGCTTCTCTCTCGCACTCTCGCTATTGGCCCTGATAGCCAAGTAATTTTGAACGCGATCATAAGATTAAGTTCACATCTGAGCTAGACTCCCACACACCGCCAATGTGAACATTCTGAACTCGACAGATTAAACGTTCATAAATCCCTCTACATAACAAGAATTTAGTAGAATAAGGACGCGAACAAGCGACTCTTGACTGAAACATCGTCGTTCATGAGTTCTATGCCACGACCATTAGGCTACTGTGATTAGCAAAAAATATTCCTCTGCTCCTGATAGTGGTTCAAAATTAAAATTCTGTTGCTAATAGTCCCCACTGTAGCACCAATAACCCGAATCTGAGAAGTATATAAGAAGGTAGCTTAGAAGTCATGGTAGCGGACTCATGGCTTTCGTTGAGTCATGGGTTGTAGCCTTGATTCCACTTCTGACCTACTGTCTAGAAGGAATGATGCACGTTAAAACTGATATTGTTCCCAAATCCTCCCGTAGGTGTGGTGTGGAAGTTAAGCGAGGAAGTGGCCGGCTCAGATGCCATCCCCATCGCAAAATTATGAGATCCGTCACCAATAGTTCTCGCTTTGCGTCTCAGAGGGACGTTAGTAAACGACCACAATGACATAACCAAAACCATATCAAAATCTTACAACACCATAAATCTTTGCAATCAAAAGCCTACTCGAATCGAAAAGCCTTACCTCTACCCTTTCTCGAAAAGCAAATGTAGTTTAAAAGAAAAGTATCTTGCGCAAGGATATTTTTGCAGAAAACAAAAGCTTGAGAAAAATCACGTCCACTCATATCCTTAATGGACTCTGCCATCCACGTACCACTTCTGTTGTTCCAGAAGGAACGGAAACTATCCGGTCAAAGGGTAGAAACGGAAAAAGGAGTTTACAGAAAGAATAAAAAGTCCGACTTCTTGATTTAAAAAAGAAAGAAATAAAAAGAAAGTATGGGTAAGGCAAACGCATCACGTAATGGAATGGAAACGTGAGTTTTTGATCGTGAGAATAGGGAACATATAATATGGAAGAAAGGTTCGGCGAGAGTAATTGATCGTGGAGTGAGAGGCTTTGAATGATGCTTCGGATTTCATGATGTAGCTAACCGCTGGGAGAATAGATTCTTTTAATGTCATGTCGTTCGATTTATAGCTCGAATTAAGTTATGCGAAGTAAACATATATGTTGCTTCACAAAAATAGACTTCAAGGTTTGTAGAAATATAAAAAGTAAAATTTTAATAGTAAAAAGGAAATAGCCCCAAAATTTTGTCAAAAGTGATAGTTTATTCTTTAATTTTTTTGCATATACCAAACACACATAAGCCTAATTAACAAAATAGGATCACTCTGAAAAGATTACAGAAAACGCGTCATTTAATTTTTAAAAAAATTAAAAGTATAAAAGGTTGTAAGAGAGTCTACTTAACTACCAAATATTATTTTAATTATAAGCAGTTTAAGCGTAATTAACATCTATAATTTAATTACTCTACTCATATGTACGAGGAAGTATCTTTCTAAGTTTTAATTATTACCAAGAAATAGCACAGATATCAGGATAAAATGTATGCTGCATATTAATTGATCCTTTTGAACATAATGTTGTTAATCACAACCAATAATGTAGATTTGTTTTGCTTTAGGAAGCCGTAGACTGAAGTCAGACTGAGTAGAATAGGCTACAGAGAAAATCATAAAATCTTAATCGTTACTAAAAATAAATCGAGATAGAAATTTAACTATTTTTATTTATTATTCTTTAGACCTCTCTCTCTCTCTCTACATAAAAACAAATCACATCCTAAGTTATAATTTCTCCCAACATTTCTTGCTCATTCGAAGGCCGTTATGATAGAACTCAGCCGATTGAATTCTATATTCTCCATACTGTGAATTACTTCAATCAAAAGCTTTTTGAAACCATACAAATCAACTTTTAATAGCTGTAATTTACAATAGTAATTTAAACTAAGGATCTAATGATTTGCAGAATAAATTTTACCCATATATTTTGGTTAATTTTTAGTATTATTTAAAACTTTACTATACCCCCTCGTACCGTTTATGGGAACTGAGGTAGTTAATTATGATTTCTCAAATAGAAATCAATATTGAAGTGAAAATACTTTTTGTGTGACAGAACTGAGACTAAATCACTTCATTAGGTATTTAAAGTTACTGAGGCCGTAATATAGGAATGGTCACGATCGTGAGTTTTGTGGTCGGGGTTGTTCAATGTGGATCTGTGGTTCCACCAAAGGCTATTGTACGCAGTAAAATGGTTCGAGGAAAACTGAGTCTCAAAGTCTTCAGGTTATTCGACGTAAAAGTTATGAGAACGAAGTACCAGCTCAAGTTTCGGTATCACCATCGATAGACTGATATGTAAATATTTTAAACCGCAATCAGATATATACGAGGGTGGCTCAAAAAGGAACGGAAAAGGGTGTATTAACATATGGTCGATGGAAATAGGATAATTCTTTGAAGTATTGCATCTTAATCGATTTTTTCTTTTCTTAGCAACCCATGAATATGGCGCCCTTCGCATACCAAAAATCGTCACCAAATTTTTTCCACCCGAAGAATAGACCATCTTCGCCTTCTTTGAAGCAGAATCACTGGAAGCAATCCATTATTCGGTGCATAGTGATGAATTCGGATCTTATCAAATGGAGCAACTCGACGCAGCAGCAATCAAATTTTGACAAATTTTGACCACTACAACAAAACTAACAAATTAATCAGTGCCAAATTTGTTTTGGCACTTGGACAGATAACAGGCACACATTAGAAATTCCTATTTACCTTAGCAACACGTCAATCATCAAAAAAGGTACCTTTCGAGCGTATATTCCAATTGCTCAGGTTCTCTGTATGTATATGAATGGAAATGACTTCAGGCTTGATTAGAATTTGAATTCTGTATTTATACATTCCCTGATAATGTATTAAAGAAAACATGGAGATCAAAATCTATAGATTGATCTGCAGTACTGCATTAGCACTCGTAGAACATTTCTTCCTTTCTACGTTCATAATTTCAGATTGTTGTTTGGGAAACTCATTTCATTCTACCATACAAAAAATGAACACTTTTCATTCTAACTTAATGCTCTTTGTTTCTCGACGAACATTTTGCTTTTTTCCAAGACGTTATGCACTCAATCTTTATGTATTAAATTTTATAAACAAAAATGAAGAAATTAAGCTTCGCGCGAAATATGTTCGTATTATTTCTTACGTATGTATAATCGTTGAAGGGATTAAAGTTAAGAGGGGAAACTTGACACAATGCACAAACCGATAAACTGTTCGATTCAGAATGTTTGGTAAAAAAAGAACTTCATACTCTTTTTTAAAAAATGTTTTGAACGATGAAAAGAAGATAAAACTTATTACTTTCTTAAGCTAATTGTTATTCCCATTGTAATTAGAGACCAGACAAGAAGTACGGTGTCTTATGATGTAAAAAGGGATACAAAAACAATCTTATGTCATTATTCGACACCGTATTTCAAACATGTAATCCTCTTTCTCGAGAAAAAGTAAAGGACTAAAATACTCAATTATAACGTGTTTAATGAGTATAATTCTATCTTGCAAAGTGCTTGTTTTCATATTCATAATCGAGTTTTTTGGGCTCATAATCTTTTGAGTAATAACTTCTAACGCTGTCAAATGCATCTATTCCGGAATTTTCAAAAACTGTCTCGTATAATTAGCTCATAAAAGGAGAAAGGGTTTTTTTTTCTTTGGCTTTTTTTTATTCTCTTGTTATAAGTCTCTTCTGCAATAAAGTTCTTGGCGGAAGAAAGAAAAAAAATTGAGATGTGTTTCTTATTTTCTTTATTTTCTCGTGAAGAATGTCGGGAGAGCTAAAACAAAAGCGTTAAAACAGTAAAGAAAGTACTTTTAACATGAAGCTATTTAGTCTCAGATTATTAAATACCAAAAGTAGAATTTTGATCGCTGAGTAAAATGGTACAGGAGAGAGTGGTTCCCGTTCAAATTAATGTTTCAACAAGCTAAAAGAGATGGGAAAACAAAGGCTGGAACGTTATATGAGATTAATTTGTGGGGATGGAAGGGCATCATAAAATAATCTTCAATTAAGTTTTTCTCGTAGTTTTAGCTAAAAATGAAAATATCTCATTCGAAAACGGTTTAAAATTAAAATGTTCTTAATTGGATTCCAGGGGAATTTAGTGTGAGCTCTTGCCGTTATACATACCAGGTACGTATGGAGTTTTAATTTCTTCTAAAAAATTTAATACTTTCGAATTATAAAAGCGAAATTATTTAGACAGCATTTTTTCCCCTTGGTATGAAAGGCAATTTATTCAATTTAATCTCTAAATCAATAAGAAAAATGTTTCTTTTATTTTCCATTCATTTATTTTTGGGATTAGAAAACTGGTTTTGTAAAATTAGTTATTCCTGTTTGTATTATTATAATAGTACTGGCGAACACAATAAAGCTTTATGTAATAGCTGTATCTTTATTGAATAATAATGGTATAATTCTCTTAGAGTGAAACTCTCCAAAATTGGGAGATGTTTTACTTTCAGAGGGTTATCTCTTTCGAATGTTTTGCTAACTAACATTCGAAAAAGTTTTTCTTTCTTTTTTTTAAATCTGATAACAGTTTTAAAAATTTTAATTTATTTTTATTTTACCTACAGTAATCTGACATGTATATAATGTTTATTTCAATCATGATGGAAATGCAAATTAAAATTTCCGAATTTTATGTAATAATTTAATAGGATAAACACAGTAAGCGTTAAGCTAAATGCTTAATCTTATTGAAATGGAAAATTATATCTTGGAAATTTTTACCAAAACAATTACATCAACACTGTAGAAATTAGGATGAAGATTTTAATATAATTTAAAGGTTACATATATGTATAATGTTAAAGTTATGCCTTTCTTTTAAATATTTTAACTAGAACTTATTTAATTAAGTTTATAAAAATAGTCGAAGCCAATTTCATTTTTAAGTAATTATTTTATTGTAGCGGAGAGAGAGAGACCATTTCCACGCGACGGGAATTACACAACTCAGCCGTTGGATACAGATTATGAGAGGAAGAGTGTTAAAGCAAGAGAGGGTTTTTCACTGTGTTTTTAGTTATATTGCAGGGAAATTTCTTTACCATAGAACATGTGGCATGAATGGAGGGGTTTCGAAGGAACCTAAGTGTTGACCTAAAGTCTTGCAGGAATCATTCCTACAGGTCTGGAGCTGTGTGAACAGCATTGTCAGTGAATTCTTTAAAACGAGTAATTGCATTAATTAAAGTTGAAAAGGAATGGTATCAGGAAATAAGAATGAACGCTTTACTTTTAAATGAGAGAATGGGGAAAATAAGGAAATTAAATTATTATAATGAGAAACTAATACGGATTAAGTTAAGTCATTACGCACACACACACATATATCTATATATATATATATATATATATATATATATATATATATATATATATATATATATATATATATATATATATATATATATATATATAATTTTTTTTAAAAAAAAATTTGAATACTTTAAGGACTTGGATGTTTTTTATCGTCAATATGCCCTGTGTCTTACACCGTAAAAATGTTTTCCTGTTGAGTTGAAACTATTTGAATCTCTGGGATTAAAATAAAGTATAGACAGTACGTCTAATTTGGTAGTTCGAAAGTAGTTTTATTCTGCAAACTTTTATTTTACTAACCCTTATATTAGTTTTTAGTAACCTTTAAATAATTTGGCAACCTATTTTATAATGTGCTGCCAAAAAGGACTGCTATCTTACATTATATACTTCTTTTTAATAGAATTGGATTGTTTTCATACTTGATTTTGAAGTTAAGTAATAAATCGTTTCTTGCTTTTTAAGTATTTGTAAAATGCTGCGGAATCTCGGCTTCAAAAACAATATTATAGAAGCATTTGGAAATGCATTATGGTAATTCAAAATTAAAGCTTTTTAATATTATAATGTTACGCAGCCTTCTTTCGTTCTAGCGATTGACTCTTTCTTGATGTATATTAAACAAAATAGTGATATGGAAATGTATCTTTTTGATGATGTTATTTATTCCATTTCCTTAATATGTGATCTTACACAATTTGAACCATTAAAATTATTTTAATGTAGTAAATACCTAATCCAACTATTCCAACGAACTTTTAAAAAAATACTTTGTACTAAAATGTAATAAAGGAATTGATTCTCAAGGGACTCAAGTACAAAATAATTGACACTTTTTTGAAAACAGCTTGTATATATGAATATTTATAACTGTATTTACATTTATATCTTTTATCTTCATTTGAAGATAAAATTTCATTTACTCGTTATTATAATCATATAAAGAATCATAGGGTGTTTTTTTTTTGGAAAATCACATTTACAGAAAATGAAATAAGATAGAAAACCAGAAGAAATATTTTGTCCTAGAAGGCATAAAATTTTTCACAAGAAACTTCAACTATGTGTAATGGAAATTGAGGCAAAAAGCTATTGAAAAATATTTTGTGTTTGTATGTATGTAAATAATTCGATATAGATAAGACATTTTACAAAAGAAAGGCATGAGTAATAATGTAATTTAATTAGTGTATCATCTGAAATATATTTTGTATCATCGTTCTCTTATTTGAATATTAAAATAATGATTGTGTATTAGAAACATTTCAAATTTTTCTTATGGTTTTCATCATTAAATTATGTATTCAAATAATTTCTTCAGTATCTGTTAGAAGAAAAATTTTATCTGAGAACATTTTAAATTGATTGAAAAAGGAAGCTTTTAGAAAAACTATTTATTATTTAAAAATTCTGCTATTTATTCTTTATTCCTCGGTCTTTTCAAGTAAAATTTATTTTTATTCAAAAAATTTTATTTATGATGAACTAGTTATTTTTAATGAAAAGAACTTTTAGAATGGGGAATATAATTATGCAGTATATATTATAAATTAAATAGGAACAACCTTATTTTCATCTGAATTCAAATAATCGTTAACATTTTTATCAATTTATTTCATTTTCAAGATTTGTTTAATTTTAATAAAATTTCTTTATTAAAACCTTTCAATGGGAAGACCATATATGACTTAGCATCAATATTTTAATCATCTGAGAAAAATAACTTACTTGAAAAATTTAACTACCTTTTTCAATTTTTTTTTTTAAGATTTCGAGGTTAATTTTTTTTTTATAGTTCAAATATTTTTAAAGAAGAATAAATAATTATTTAATTCAATTTATTGCCAAGAGCTATGGAAATGAGGAAAGGATTATATGAAAGTGTAATATTTACATATTAACATTCTTTATTTTGTCCTGTTTTCTTGTTAGCTTTCCTGTCTCGAATCTTTAAAAAAACAATTTCCAAAGCCTCTCTTTGTGTTGAAGACTTTCGGTTTAACTTTGAACCTCTTTTATGAAAAAATAAACTATTTTACATGAACTAATAATAACTAAAAAGCTATTTCTATATATTATTAACATTTAACCCCTTGCCAGTGTCGCCCAAATCCAGTTCGGGCAACTACTTCGGGCAGGAGAAGAATTAACGTTTCTATTTAATGAAGCCCGAGCTGAGTTCGTTTCTACTTTAGGATACTTAATCCACTATTTTCCTAATAGATGACATTAGTGGTCCTAGTTTTTCACCGATTACGACTTCAGTCGAGGGAGGAAAAATGTGGGTGCTGTCAGATAAATTAAGACACACTAGGATTGATAAACAATGGCAGAGTTTCGCTTTCTCGTTTAGTTTCGGTTGTTTTTCAGTGATTTTTTGTGAAAATAATTTTCTTCTTTTGCAATGTCCAATTCAAACACCGATGTGGAGTACAGTTTAGGTATTTTTAATTAGTTAGATATTAATTTTAATTAATTAATTTTTAATTAATGGGTATATTTAAAATTTTATTTTTGTAATCATAAACCATTTTCTAACTTTTATAATAATATCAAGAACAAAATTAAACAGTCAAAAAAAATTTCCATTTTTGATCCATTTTTCTGAAATATATGTCACAGTTAAAGGGTTAATAATGTTTTTCGTATTCTTTTATTGCATTTATTCTGGTAAAGTTAACAGAGATTCGTACCCTGTAAGCAATTTTTTAAAATTGATTTTACAAGAAAAGTTTATATTTATCATATTTAAACTCATAATATATGCTAGGGAGTATCGTAAAATTTTAATTACAACCTAGAAATTAGATATCCAAATAACCGTGATATCCAAATAAAATTTATGCTGCTCATTAATGGATTATATGAACATAATGTAATAAATTGCAGCTATTCGTGTTGATTTGTTTGGTTCTATGATGTCTTATATTGAAGAAATCCAGAGTAACGTAAAGCTTTAATTATTTGAGAATATAATATCACAGGGTATCGCAAAGTTTTAATTATAACTAAAAATAATCGAGATATTAACTTGATTTTTATTTATTATTCTTAAGATCTCTCTATATAATCACCATCAAAAATTAGACATTGCTTCCATCGTTTCTTGACCTTTCGAGAGCAGTCATTGTAAACTTCATTAGATTCAAACCATCTTATCCAAAGTGATGGTTACTTCAATCTATGACTTCCAGAACGTAAACAGATGAACATTTGCAAAACGATTTGATGTAAATTAAATCTATTAATTAACATTAATAGCTGTAATTTACATTTTTATATACAAAAGAATTAATTAATATGTAGAACAAATTTTATCCAGATTTCTTAATTATTTCTTAGTAATAAGTAATACTTTATGATTCCCTTCGTACAAATCTTACCATCTTTAAACAATTTTTTCTCAATATATTAGAGGTATTCTCTCATTAATGCGCATTTGTTAAATAAGGGAAAGAAGTGTTAAATAAGGTATATTTAATTTTTTTGCGATTTTTTTAAAAACTCTAACTGTTCACTTAAATCCTTAATCCAGGAACAGAATTAACAACTTAGTTATATCAAAAATTAGATAAAATTTCAACACATTTTTGTGATTACAAAAAAAAATCCTTAACATTTTGAATACATGACCTTCATGAAAAATAAAAAGCTAATAATAAGCAGTTTTAAGGTCAATGAAGGGATTTGGTATACTGTTTAAAAATATTTAAATAACTTATTAAGCACTGTAGCTAGAGGTATGAAACTTTATACATATATGTGGAAAAGTCATACTATTAAATTACGATAATAAAACCATTTTTGATTTTGAAGTCTTATTTAGGGCACATGGTTTATTGGCTTTTATTTTCGACAAGTTCGATAATAAATGTTCAGATGAAATGTATCTGAAGTTCGTTATCTAAATAATATTTGTTAGGATTTTAGGTAAAATAAATGTTCAGGTGATAAATGTTTGATAATAAGTGTTCAGAAGAAATGTATCGGAAGTTCATAATCTAAATAATATTTGTTAGGATTCTAGATACTAAATGCTATTAATCTTTTTTCTTTTTCATGTAATGAGTCTGACTTGAGCCATCTTCACATAAATGTATTAAAAATGTTTCTCCCAAAACTTATTTAAGAACTTCCAGTAAAATGAAAAATATTCTTAAAATACATTTTGGTGAATTAATTTTGTATTTTTCTAATAAATATATTGATAGGGGAATTAATTACATTTACTTAAATAAATCACTTACTAATTTATCATAGCTGTTACTGTAACTGAAATCAGCAAAACTGAATTGTTGAAAATTTTAATTTCTTAGTTCCAGTTTTGTGTCTAGAATTGTGTGTTACCCATTTGATTTGCATTTTGATTGGGATAGTATTCAGGCAACAAAAGATGTGTTGTCTAAAGACTTTGTTACGAATTTTATTTAGAAAAGAGCTATAGGAATTATTGAGAATAATATTTATTATAAAATATACCTGTCAGTAGTATCCGTATACCTTAAATATTATTTTGCAGTAAGAAATGTTATTTATTAATATTTTTCATTTGCCTTGTTATCCAAATTGAACTTTTAAGCTAATTATTTTCAAATAATTTCTTTTTTATGTAAAGTCTTCCATAAACCAATGGAATTTCTTTATAATTTGAACAATAGGTATTATAAACAAATTTACTTATTCTGTATTGTAATTGTAAGTTCTACTTTTTCTTAAACATTTTGTTACTTCACTGAAATTTAATAACGATTATTCCATTTAATTTATTCTTTTTCTTAGTATAACTGAAAATATTCATTTGAATATTGAGAATTTTTTTAGAACCATCTTTACTCATATTTGTTGCATTCCACGAAGTCCCATTAGAGCAGCACACACAAAAGATAACAAAAAGTGCACTTAACATTTTTATAATTTTCTAAGTAATCAGCCACTGAATTTTTAAACTTCCGCCATAGAAAAGAATCCTCCAAGGATAGCAGTAAAAGTTAGTAAATGCACCGAAAGCAGGGGCACGTGCGAATTTTCCGCGACAATCCAGCCCATTCGCTGCCTGGTTTTGACAACTCATGATTAATATCAATTCACGGTTGCAAAAAAAATCGACTCTTAGTCCCCTGAGGTAAACCGAGGGCACAGAAACTAAAAGTCAAAATAAAAAGAGATTGCCACCCTACCATGAAAAATACTTTACGAAAAGAAAGTTCTTTTGGTCGTTGCATTGATGCCTTTTAGTTCTGGTCGCACACAGCAATCAAAGCTCAAACTCAACGCCATTTTTAAACGACATTGTGGAATTCTCTGACTCTAATTTTACTCTCTGGATTATAACAAAACATTAGAAACTTAAAACTAGTCTATAAACATATTTTTGTAAACAAAATTAAAACGCGGTTATGCAATAGCAACATGTTAGCTTTAAAATAAAAATTATAAATTGTAATAGTAAATTAGGATTAATATATCAGAAAAAGAATATTAAAACATTCTAGACATAAAAGAACTATGGTTTATAGATATACATCGACAACATGTTAGCTTTATTATTGAAAGTATAAACTGTAATAGCAAAACAAAGCATAAGAATTAAATTAGAATAATTTTGTTGTCCTTAGCATATACCAGAATAAGAATATTAAAACTTCCTTGAAATAGATGAAATATAACGTACAAATATGTAGTAGCAGCTTTTTAACTTATTATCTGAAATTTATATAAATTGCAATAGTAAAATAAAATATAAGCTCTAATGAGGATAATTGTATTATGCTTAGCGTACTAGGATTAGAATATTAAAATATTCCAGAATTTGACTAAATATGATTTGATAAGTTCTCTCTTCATAATATATAATCCTGAACCATGCATGGCTTCTATGAATACAAAAACTACATATAACACGTTAAACAGTAACTATTGTAATGTTTTTGCTGACGTTATTTATTTATCAGCGAATGAATATTTTATTTAGCAAACAATTGAGTGCAATAATGTTATAGTCTCAAGGGTAATTTCATCTAAAGGATCTTTCTAGGAAGAACTAATAAATCCCTAATGATATTTCCCTAAAGTAAATATTTCATTATTCTTATTTTTTAGCGTTAAACGAATATTTGTTTGTTAAAAAAAAGTTTTAACTGGTAAATATACGATTTCATAGGATACATAATTTTAATTAAATATTTTCTAATACTTGCATTTATTAAATTAGCATATCTTCAGAGACTCAAATAATTCCGGTTTAGCTAGAATTATATTCGTTTTATAGTTATACAGTTTGTATTATATTCGTTATATAGTTACATAGTTAAAATTACATTCGTTATATATTGTCATCTCTCCCAATGGAATTAATGTATAAATAAATAATTTCTATATTAATTTCCTAATTTATATAATTAATTTTTTTTTCTCTTTGTGTTGTCCTCAGCGTATTTTGTATTGTCAAGATCTCTCGCATTTTTAATGTTACAACTATAGAGCCTTTGTCATATTTAAAATTTTAAGCATCAAACTGTGATCAAAAGCTGCTACAACTATTTCGAACAAAGCAACTGCTTGAGTATAGAGCTTAGCGTACGATATTATTATATTTTTCTAAAGCATTATGAATCATTTATATAATATAGATCCAGTAATTTTAGAATATTATTAAAACTTTCCACTCCCTAAATATCTAAGCAAATATAAGGAAATAAATTTCGTTTATTACACAAAGTATCTAATGTAAACATTTGTATTTAGAATTACATGCTTAATTTTATTAGCATGCCTATTTTAAGCATTTATTAGTAACGGAGCATACTGTAAACCGCTTGTAATAAAATATTTCTTTATCAATTCATGAAATGGGCAATTAAATAACATTAGAAATGCATTTGTCTGCATTTCATTATTGGTCTTCCTCAGTAAGATATATCTAGATTAGCTTTGTGATACTTGTTTAAAACCATGCATTGCTTTAAGGATCAACGAATGAAGGCATACTTTCAAGATAAAAATTTCTATTTATTTTCTATTTATTCCTCAATCACATTTCTCACTTAGAAGCAATTCTTCATCGACGGCACTTGAAATATATACTTAAGTATACATTTTAGTCCGAATACTAAGATTTTAATTCTACTTTATTTGAAATATATGGTTTCACTCTTTGCAGTTGCAACTATTATTCAACCCTCGAGTTCCTAAAAACTATTAATTACTTCTGACAGAGTATCAATTAAAATTTTCATTACTCATTCGATATTTATAATCGAACTAAAAGTGATTATCTAATTTTTAACGAGGATAATGTTACGAAGCAATTTATATGTTACCACTCACGTCAAGATATACCATCGTGGCCAAAGATGTCTTCAACGGTCTGACCTTGAAAAATCCGGAACCTGTGACGTCACCGAAGTTAATTAACGGATGTGAGCTGTTGCACGGCTCATTAACGGCTAATGACCCGCGAAAAAGCAGTAAGAAAGAAAAAAAAATATGGTAGAAAGAAGTTTCTGCTGGGTTTCTACTCTTCCTTTTACGCCCATTTCCAAGAGAGAGGAAGATGCATAAGAAAAGGCATCCTATAGGGCATGAAGGATTGAATATTAAAAAGCTTCGGCTGGGGGGAGGGATCTGTAGTGGATAAAATACAATGAGGCGTGAAGATACTCCTGTTACATCTTCTAGCAGAATGGATTTTCATACACGCTCGCTTCCTTATGAATACAAAGTATCCCCTTTTTCATGTCCGCTGTTTAAGGCACAAAAGTTGTGGGCCAGCGAGAAACTTATTTACAGGAGACTTGCTTAGGTGGAAAATCTAGTTTTCTTTTCATAGATAAAACCTAAGGAAGTCGAGGAGGAGGAGGGTGCACTTTTGGTTAAGGCTCAAAGTGTTGAAATCGAATTTGGAGTTGTTGTCCATAAAGAATTGTTATGTAAGTCTTGTTTATTGTGTGGAGGCTCATGATTTTTATCTTATATTTTTTGTTCCGTGGTTTATTTTCACCAGTTTATCGAAATGGAATCATCTGATGCTTAAATTAATTAAATTTGTAAGGGTGTTTTCGCTTAAATATATAAGAGCAGAATAGAAATTCGGAACGCTTTTTCGGATAAAAATGCCTCATTATTAATATTGCTCATGCAGTTGTAGCATATTAATAAATTTATAAAATTATATCCTTAAAATTTAGAAACATGAAACACACCCTCGCTGTTATAGTGCAGATGGTTATCATGACGTTGCAATGGGTTCCAACGTTCCTTTTCCTTTAACGTCCCTCTGGGGCTCCTTAACTCCGATTTGAGAATCTCGCCTTGTGAAAGTACCCGTGATATATGTAACTTAGTCTCTACATAAGTGTAGTGAATGGGACTGAGAACGTAGTGGATCGCTATAGAAGTTAGAGAAACTATGTCAAAGCGCCATCTATCTGAATCGGATCTCGTTATTAGACGTCTATTTGAATCTGGTCAATTTATTTGACTTCTGTTTAGAATCTGCAAGATAAGTAGGAACCTCCGTTATAATATTTAGTTGAACAGATTTAAATTAACTGATTCATATACATTTAAATTATTTTGATGGGGATCATTCAAAGTTTGAATAAATTAATTTAAGAATTTTAATTGATCATTATTGAGTTAATAAGTGTCTTACTCATAACGAGGAGGATTCAGCACAATATGTACTATTTTCAAAATTCAAAAATAGACATGACTTTCGGAATATAAGCTATAGTAATACATTTTAAGAAAATTGTTCAAAAAAGAAATATATCCTAAAAAATATGCAAAATTCATTATTTTGTTTACAGTTTAATAAAATGAATACAACTCAGATGTAATCAGAAGGAATCATCCGGTTTCAAAATTCCATATTTTCAAAAAAAAATGCTACAGAATAATAAATAATACAAAAATACAAAGGCAAAATGTTTAAATTTATATCGTGAACAATAAATGGAAATAAAGTAGCTCTTCGTTAAGTTATTTCACGAAACCTGTTTTAGAAGCTTTCATGGAGCTAACTTATAATTGGATCCATTACAGTTGACCAGATGACTTGATGTTACTTAGCTGGTCACTAAGGTACCTGATACAGCACCATGCTATTTCTCTCTTTGGGGGTTTGTAACACATAAAGTGTATGCGTTACTATTATCCAGAAATTTATGTGAACTTATGTGAAATTTATGTGAGCAACGGATTTCTGCTGATGTACAATTAATTACCTCTGACATATATTGTACGACGTGTTTGGCAGGAATTTACATATCGAATTGAAATTACACGTGTAGCTAAAGCAAGCTATATCGAACACTTGTAAAGGAAACTTCCATATTTTCCCTTTCCGTTCATGAATCACTTAACATTCTGCGTCGTTTATTTATGAAATAAAGCATTTTGAAATCGGATGATGCATTTCGAACAACCCTGTACAATGTTAAATTTTACTTTAAATCTACATAGTTGAATCAGTTTTCCAATTCATTAAATCATAAAATACATTTTCCATGTATTTTATATGTGACCGTGTGATATTTGACTGAAGCTCTTCTGAAAATTCATTCTCGACGATCAAACTGGGGTGCATATGTTCATGCTACGCATTTTCATTCAACAAACAATTTTAAAACCTATCTTTTCACCGCTTTTTACAATTACAACCCTCACCACTCTTGTCAAATTAATAGAAAACTCGTATTCTTCTAACTTAAAAAAAACATGTTTTCATAGCAAGGCACAATAGTAGTTAATGAAAAGCTTCTACGCTTTATCAGTAGTTCTATCTCTATGAAAATGATACACTTTTTTTTTATTTTGATATCAGGATAATATGAATCTAAATGAATTCGCCCAAAATATTTTCCTTGTTAATTTTTACAACTTTCGGTACTAATTTGTTTCAATTCCGAGGAAATACCTACAGTACAAAGTGCAGAATATGCTCTCAAGGTTGTGTTCATAGTTATTTACGAAAAATACAAAAGTTTTCTTGTAAGAGTTGTAGACGAAATAAAATTCTTATGCTACAAGAAAACAAACTTCGAGTTCTTTCAATCAAGAACATTCCAAATAATGCAGAATATTCAATAACTTTAAGCAGCGCTTGACAATTTTACAAAAATTAAAAATTAGTAATTCAAAAGTATGAATTCATACGAGATTGATTATTGTTATCACACTTAGAGGCAACTTGAGGGCTATTAGCGACGGACCTCATTATTCTGAACCTCAGTCAGGTGATGAGAATGACGCCTGAGCTGGCCCCTCCCCGTCCAAGCTTCGACACCCCCCACGGGACGACTAGGAGTTTTGACAGATTTAACGTGCATCAGCCCCGCTATACGGCGAGTCTCAAGTGCTATCAGGTCTCGAACCCATGACTCGAAGAAACAATGCCAACCTCAAGATCGGGAAATTAACCACTAAGCTACCGCTGGCACAAATTCATACGAGAAAAACATTTAAATTAATGCTATTTATTTAAATAAAGGTAAATGTTTTCAATAAAACTGTTAAGCATTAGTCTAACATGTATTAAATTATTGTGATATGCAATTTTTTAATTTAACTTCCTAATGGCCAAGTCACTAGTAAGTACATTAATGGTCGTTACGTATCTGTGAGATACACGACTGACTTTTTACTATTTGACGTAATTAACTAAGTTCTAGGGGTGAATCAGTACGCAAAACTCATAATAGGACATTTAACCGCTCACTGCACTCAGCCGAGGAATCTCGGGTGAAAGAAAAGGAATAATTCTCGCTCACCCGAATATAATCGTGCAGGCTCAAATTCAGTTGTAACTGAGAAATTCAACCGAATATATAAGTTGAACAGTTCTATACAGGTTCCATATTTGCATTTCTTCCTGAAGTAACCTAGTATTACTCTATTAGTAATACTCTACTAATAGTTTGTCGCGAAAATAAAATAAAAATAAATTTCAAAAATAATAAAAATAATAAAACATGAATCTGAGAAGTCTGACGCGACCATTGCAGTGTGTTAACGAGCATACATATTAGATATATAGATGTGGTTTTTAAGTAAGCACCATTTTGATATTAAAGAGGGGGGAAGTGCAGTTTTTTTCTATTATTTTATTTTTAAAAGTAAGTCTGTAACTTAATTTACTATTCAACATTCCTCTCTCTATTATTAAGAATGTATCATATCGCACAACCAGCTCTATACTCCATCCTCATAGCACTCTGCCACCTAATGGGCCAACCACTGCAGCAAAGCCGTTTTGACGTCATCATTGTCGTCATGGCGCTGACCATTTAAATGCTCTTTCAAGTGAATGAACAAGTTCCATCCATTAAGATCCATATCAAGGCTATACCGAGAAAGATCCTGTTATTCCCTTCCATACGATGTGATGAGATCTACGGCTCGACAAACTACGTGAGGACTTGCATTTTCATGCAACAAAACAATCCTTTTACTGAGCATGCTAAGACTTTTGTTTTGGATTTCACAACGCCGTTTATTCAAGGTGTCACAATATCTCTCGGAATTTAATGTATCACCCAAGGCAAAAAAAAATCACAAACCTTCTTCCTATCCCAAAACACAGTGCACATAATTTTGCGTGCTGAAATGGTTTCCTTGAGCTTCACTTTTGATGGGTGAAGTTGAATGCCTCCGTACTATGGATCTCTGTTTGGTTTTCAGTGTCACAGGTGTCACAGTCCACACACCTCATTAACTGATGAATTTCGGCAGCTTTCATGTTTTCTTTGTACGCAGAAAAAAAAATCTCAGCATGTATTTCACAATCAGAGATATTTTCAATTGTGTGAGAAATTTTAAATGCACAAAAACAAACGTGAACACGGATTAATACTTATGTCTGTGATTAACCAACATATATAAGAACTCAATGCACATGCGTAGAATGGCAACAGTTCCTGCAGCTGGCATATTTAAAAGCAACACTTACTTAAAAAACACTTATAGTAATTTAAAAAGCCAAGTGTTTCCCTGAAAAATGCTTCTTTCTTATGTGCCATCATAAATAATGCATTTTTAGAATTTATATAATTAAAAATAGTATTAAATTAGGGATGTCAAGCCTTGAAAAATAAATGTTTGCTACTTTTTAAGGAACTAAAATGAATTGCTTACTTCAATGTTTAGAGTACTGTAGATTAGGAAATAATACGGTTTTGAGGATTTTAATACATTAAAGTCTTACAAAAACCCTTCAAAAAAGGAATTTTACATTAACATGTGAAGCGAATACTTCAACAAAAATAAAATAGAATGATGTTTATCTTATATTCTAAACGAAGACAGTTAAATTTTTCCCAAGCTGTCTGAATAGTGAACATAGCAAGCATTTATTGAAACTCTTATGAAATCAAATACTGTGTTAATTTATGAATCGTGTATTGTTATCATTTATTACTTTTTAATAAATGGCTTATATGAAAAAAACATTAGACTAAACAATTTTCATAAAATCACAAAGGACTGGTGAACAAAGTTATCTTAAAAATACAGATTAATGTTTTAGAACTGTAAAAACTTATTTACCTAATTCAGGCTTATAACACTGAGGGGAAAATGATCTAAAATTTGGAAAACAAAATAATACACTTAATCTTTTTTTTAAAAAACAATATTTCACTTTTTTAAACAAGAACAGCTGCTAAAATTCTCACTTCAGCAAATATATGGAAACAAAGCGTCTAGACAATTTTATTTATATGTCCTAAATATGTTGGATGCCATTTAAATCTCTATAGATTCGAGTTAACAATCAGATGAGTACATTATTTTGAACAATTAAGTTTTTATAATTGTTTAAAAGTACTTTTAAAAATAATTATTTTGAACAATCATTCCGTGTTAGAATTCAAATAGCTTAGAATTAATATTAAATGAAATCGTATCAAATGAATGAAATCGTTATAAATATTTAGAAAATGTGCATTAGAAAAATTTTAATCAAAGTCAAAAAAATAAATCATGGAGTTATATTCACATAAGGGAAACAAGATATTGTTTTTTGTGTAATATATAATTGCTTATGCATATGACAAAGTATTTTGTTCACTGGACTAAAGTATTATTTTCTGTATGTAAAAACTTAACTATCTTACAAAATTTTATTTCGAGAACTTTATAATGTTGCATAGTTAGAAAAGGGAAATATGAACAGAAATTAGTAATTTAGAACCTGAGTCCATATTAGTCATTTATGTATATTTATCGCAAATTTGCTGTTCGAGTTTGATATTGTTAAAACATTTTTTAAATGTTCTGAGTTGCCAAAGACACAGGAATATAACTGTTTTGACAAAAAAAAGCTGTTCTGTGTAAAATATTTATAAGAAAGTACTTTGCTATTATAATTCAAGAGTATGTGTATTTTAGAAAAAGTTTGATATCAACTCATTAAAACTCATTAAATTATGATTTTTTTTTATTTTGCGAACTTGAAATTTAGCATAGTTACTCATTTTGCGATGTAGACGCTCACTAAGAACGGATTTTACGGAAGTCTTATCCAAAATGTAATTTTTATCCGTTAATCTACTCTTATCCATCAGTTATGCAATTGTTGGCGACTTTATCGCCAAAAATGATATGACCGACGCCAAACGGAATATATTTTTTTATACGTATACTGTGTATTATCACCAATTAAGTTGACTTGGTGAGATTTGCGCGTGCGAAATGAAAAAATACCAAATAATTTAATATTGAAGCGCTGATGGAGGACGGGCAAGATTTTGGGGAAGGGGCTCTTTATGTAAAATTTCATGCATGTCGAAATTAGGAAACGTACATATTTAGCGATAGAAATAAAAGAGTTTGGAATCCCATGGTTGGTGAAAGTGTTGTTTAGCTCCAAGACTTTGCGGGATTTCGAAAAATATTAAAATGGCGATTTCTTTCGGAGTAGCATACCCGCAAGACAAGAGTAAACTTCGTTTACTGGAGAATCTTGCTACATGCATGAACGAACTCAAGACACTATGACATTCGTAAGACATTGGACGTCCCGACTTGCAAGACTTTTTTTTTAGGATTGCAGTCACTTGCACTCCTAAATGCGGATGATTTATTGTTTCAATAGTTACAGATTGAGTATATCTCTTTGTCTCCATATACCTCTTATTTAATTTCTTATTTTGCATTTTTTTTTTTAATTTAGGGCATTTCAACTGTGGCTTTTAACATTTTCTGCTGAGATTGTTTAGCACCTGTAAAACATTGTTTAGCCAGCAAATTTATCAAAAGCAAGATTCAAAATTTAAAAAGGTTATATTTCATTTTCTTCATGGTATATCTTTTCTTTACTTTCGATTCCTTGGTTTGAAGATAATCATGAGATGAACTTTATCTTTTTGCCAATATTTATTGGTTTAGAATTCCTTCACTTATATTGATTATATTTAAGTGTTTCGGTGTGTAATATCTTTTTCTCTTTTTCATTTGTTTTAAAGGTTTTAGAAGCTAATTTTTTTTTTCATTATTTTACTTTAACACATCGATCAATAACTCCCGAGACTAACCCAGAGATGGCGCTCGTAGTAAACCAGTAACCAGGTCTTTCTAGAGTACTAACCTTTGCTTGAAACGTGTCAAAATTTTAAGTCGATCGGACCAGGAAAAAGGTTTTTTGAAGTGAAGTGAAAAAGGTTTTTTCCAAGTGGGTGCCGCGATTGCTTTCGATGGAACAAAAACAGCAACGAGTCGATGATTCAGAAAGCTGTTTATCGCTATTTACCACAACAAAAATTTCTTTGAAAAATTAGGAGGGAAAAAAAAAAAAGATTTGGAAAAGCGTTGGAACGATTGTATCACCCTAAAAGGTGATTAACAAAAGGTGTTATGTTGATGAATAAAAAAAAATTTTGCAAAAAAAATGTTGTTTTCAATTTTAGACTCGGGAGTTATTGATCGATGTGTTATATATTTTCTATAATCTAAAAATTATTTGTATAGTTTCTACATAACTTATAAAAAAATTTTCGTTTTATTCCTTGCTTCTGTACTGATTTTAGTTAATTATTTTGAGTCATTTCTTCACTATGAAATTAATATTTTCGTTATATACATACATACACACACACACATGTATATATATATAGAGAGAGAGAGAGAGCATTAATTACACTATTTCCAATTTTCTAAATTTTGCTTTTCTATCACTTAACTTCATTTGAAATTGTATAGTTCCTTAAAAGTTTTGTTTTAATTTTTGAGCTGTTAAGGTTAAAAATATTAAATACTTTAATTAATTCAGTACGTTTTTATTAGATTTGCATAAATATTTATTGATTATTAGTTATTTCTTCAAATATTTATTTATTTATTTTCTTTTAATCGTATTGCTTTATTTCTGGATATTCCTAGAATATTCCAGAGCATAAATTACCTTCATTGTATAAAATTTGAAAAGAAATCAATATATATAGACCCTGAAAATTCAAAAGGGTATAAAAGAACTTTAATTGTTGTGTCTAATTTTGAACAGAAAAGCATGGTTAAACGTGTTTTCTAGATCTAAGCCTTCCCACTCATCAAATTAAATTATAGCAATTTAGTTAACATCAAAAACAAAAGAACTATAATTCTTATATATTTATATATATATATATATGTTAGGTAACATATATATATATATATATATATATATATATATATATATATATATATATATATATATATATATGTATGTATGTATGTATGAGTGTTTTTGTGTTTGTGTGTGTGTGTGTAATGACTTAACTTAATTCCTATTAATTTCTCACAATAATAATTTAATTTCCTAAATTTTTCCATTCCCTCCTTTAAAAGATTGTATTTCCTGATACAATTCCTTTTTCTTTTCAATTTATGCAATCACGCATTCTTAAAAATTCTCAGAATAAGCAGATCTCATACCTCCAGAGCTGCAGGGATGATCTCTACCAGACTTTAAATCTACATTTAGAAATCCCTCTATCCATACCACGTGGTCTCTGATGTTTAAAGGGAAATTTCCCTATTATATAAACAAAAACGCAGGGGAAAACACTCTCTTCTTTCTCACTTTTGTTGATATACTCATGCTGTCATAAACTGTACATTACGGTGGAGTTGTGTAATTCCCGTCGTGTGAAATTGGTCTCTCTCCTCTAAAATAAAATAGTTCTATGAAACTGAAATTGGCTTCTACTTTTGTTTTATAAAAAATTAATTAAATAGTAATAGAGTTAAAAGTAAATTACTTTATATATATATATATATATATATATATATATATATATATATATATAT
>BMAW01077639.1:0-12519 GCA_019974015.1 Nephila pilipes | reverse complement strand
TTATATTTAACGCAGAATACGAAATAGAATTACCGGATTTAGATATCGAATCTAAAATTAAACCGTCGTAAGACATATCACTCAAGAGACATAAGCGAGAAAATGACACAGATGAATGTTTGACTGTCGTGTCGTCAAAAGGTTATAAAATTTCTGATGGCTTTTGTCTCGCGTTAAATCTATTTTTAACACTAATAATAACTGTAGAAACAGGTTAGAAATCGAACCAAATCTGAGAATTAAGTTTTCGTCCACATGAAAAAGCTTTACAGTTCCCATTATTAATTCAATCTTACTAAAAGATTTCATTTTTGTAATAATTTCATATATATAATTATTAAAGTACATGAGAATTATATTGACATCTTTATGTCCTACTTTTTCCGCAAATCTCGAAATAGGCTATAAGTTTTTAGTTTGGGTCACGAAAAATAATCTTACAAATAACCGGGCCACAGGAAAAAAAGTTAGGTAAATACTGTTCCAGGTTCCAAACCTTCCAAAAACTCCATTTAAGGCTCTCATTTACCAATAACTTAAAACTCGTGAAAGCATAATACTAATCTTATGGGATTTCTGTTTACTTTCTCAAATCTGTAATATTACATTCATATTGAATTGTGTAATAAAATAAGAAAACTCTCGTTTTTTCGTTCCCTTTTTAAAAGTGTTCTTATGTTAATTCTAGAGACTCGTCTGTGGGTTTTCATTTTTTAAAAAAGATATTTCCGTAAGTCGTAAAAAAGTTCATGCGAGAGAACCCTTCCTTATATTTTGAATTTTTTTTCAATACATTTAAATAAAAGCAACAGCTTAGATTTGATATTAATTAGAAAAAGTAGAAATTCGTGAAGCCAACGTAGTTTATTAAAGTCACACTGAGAAGCAACACGAAGGCTATTGGCGACGAATTTTGTAATTTTGAATCTCGGTCAAGTAACGGGGATGACACCTGAGCCTGTAATTCACTCTCCAAATTTCCACAACGCCTCAACAGGAGGACTTGGTTCTTTGATCAGATTTAATGTTCATCAGCCCCGTTACACGAAAGGTCTCTAGTGGCGTCAGGACTCAAAACCCACGACTCAAAAAAATTAACCGCAAGTTCACGACGAAGAGCATTAGGCTACCGCGGCTACTGATAGAAACAATAATAAAATCTCTTGCGAGAGAAAGAGTTCAAAATAGCCGGTAAATAAGAACTTTAATGTATGATTTCAGCAAAATTTTTCTTTTATTAATATCTTCCAAAATATTCAACAGCTGACTTAGACGAACTTTTAATTCCGATTTTCAAAAATTATGTTATTAGTCTCATGTCACAAAGTTCAGAATTTGTCATGTTCGTTTCATATGTACTACAATTTGCTCGAAATTCTGAATAAAATAATGGTGGAGGTAAAAATCAAAAATGTTTTCAGATTTTTCTTTCGATTCATGAATTCTTTTAGAAACTGGAATATCGTGCTTACAGATCCTGCTGGTATGCATTTACAAGCAGGTTGCTACATTTTATGTTTTTATGAAATGAATGTGAGAAACAAAAATTTGCGAAATAATACTTTCGTTGCTGTTAATGGGACATGTATTATATACAAAATGAATTTTGATACCAATTCTTTTTCAGCAGTATTCATCATGCTGGAGCCTGAACTCATCACCTCACAATTCGTGAATGGGTTTCAAGTACCTGCCTTTTACTCAAAGGAAAATGTTCTCTCAGCCCTTGAGTACAAGCCACGCCCCGATGATATATTCATCGCAACTTATCCAAAGTGTGGTACCACGTGGGCTCAGCATATTCTCATGCTCCTCTTTAGACATGGACAACCACCTGATTCAAACATGGAGTTCTTTAAGACAGCTGTTTACATAGATTCTCAAGGTAAAATCTTAATCTGTTGATCCATTTTCGGAATTTTAAAAAGGGTTTCTTAACTTCCCGTATATACGCTTAGATCTACGTCATTTGTGAATGATATACGGATTATTATTGTATATATACCTTACTGCCCTATCAACATATTTAAGAACTAAGACAAGTCAATTAATAAACATCATAAGGGTTCAACAGACGACTACTGACTTTAGCAATGTATTAACAGATTGCTGGTTCATTGTCACGTGCAAACTAGCCAAAAAAGAATCCCTCCGTTAATAGGCACATTTACTCCTACAGGAGTCTGAGGTGCACATACCTCTCCTTAGAAGGAAATTTTATGCTGAAGGACTTTTGAACAATATTTTAAGAATATTGTTTTGTCATTATTAAGTAATTGAAAAAAAATCTGTGCAGTATTGTGTGCCATTTAAAACATTTTTGTTGCTATCTTCGATAGTCTCTAGTTGAGAGGCAGGGTTATTTGACTAGTGCACTGTAGCTTTTTATTTCACCAGTAGGGATTGTGAGCATGTGTCTCAGACACAGTTTTATGATGGGAATATATGCAAGTAAATGAGTTAGGTTGAGACATACTGCCAAGTTACCATTTTGACAGGCATATTATTGATCTTGATATAGTTTGGATAGAATTGAATTGTCTGTATGCTTGTCCGAGGACAAGCATTCTTGACGACTGATCAGGAAAAGTATTCCCTGTCTGACTATTCATTAGGAGTTTTTACCCCTGGAACGGAGGCCACCACAAGAGCTTTAACTATCCTTTTGTCGTCCTGCAATCTATGCCTCTTAAGAAATTAAACTTCAATCTTTCTGCACTTTCAGCACATTTAAGTACTAATTTTCTGAAATTATTAAATGTCAAAACTGAAAATATTTTTATATGAAAGATAAATCACAAATGTGAGTAAGTATAAAAAAGATTTAGTTGAAATAAATATTTAGTGATAGATTAAGCTTAATAAATATATAATAGATATTTATATGAATTTCTAGAGTAAAAATATATAGTTAATGGTCCTTTTATAATATGAAAAATTAACCTTTCCTTTTTAAAAATAGAAGTATAACTTCCCCTTCCATTAATTCATGTAAGGATTAAAATTAAATTTGCACAAACTATTGTTAAAAGGGTACATTTAAACCTCACAAGTTTTGAACTATTTATACAAAGATAATTGTAGTTATTCTTCTATTTTTAATCATTCTATCCATTCCTTAAATAGGTGCTAAATCAGCAGAAAATATGTTAAAACCTGGTGCAATAAAAACCCATTTTCCTTTCCATATGATTCCATGGTCCAAGCAGGCAAAATATATTTGCATCACTAGAAACCCCAAGGACTGTTGTGTTTCCTATTACCACCACATGAAAGGAATGCCAGGACACTCTTTTAAAGGAACTTTCGATCAATTTTTCGAGCTCTTTCTGGCCGGAATGATCGATTTCGGAGATTATTTTGATAATTTGATGGGATGGTATGAACACAGGTAAGAATTAATCATCTGATGCATCTTCACATAAATTTAAAATTAATAAGTTATGTATTTTCAAAAAAAATCGAAGAATGTACTTCTAATAAAGGAAAAAAAATCTTGTAAAAGTGGAATATTTGTTTGGCATAAATTATATAATATGTTGAACAAGATTAATTCTATCCTCCTCTGAGGTATCAATATCATTCTCTTGTAAAAATGAAATAGTTATTGATAATATACATCTAAAACAAGAAAGGTATTCGAAACATATTTACAATGGTATCCAAAAGTTAAGCATAATTCGTAAAATGCAAAAAAATGTGAGTAAATATTAGTGAATTTGCTTGAAAGAATTTGAGAAAAATCTTTTGCTGAAGGTGAAATTGTGTCTCTTAATGCAAAACATTTAGTCGAAGCGCAAAACACCTGCGAACGTCGGAAAGCAGATAAACTGGTTCTCTCAGCATAAGCAGTTCAGATAGAATTCTTGCAATTTATGTGTGAAGGAACGTTGTCAACGATTAAACAGCTGGAAATGTTTGCGAAAAGAGGAATCATTGGAATACTCGGTTCCGAATTATAACAAATCAAAGTATCTCGGAAAGTCAATCTCAAGTCAGTAGCAGAGATTTGAAAGTGTGGGAAATGTTAAATGACGATCAGATCCAGGTCAGCCAAGAGTCACAACCGTTTGCAATGTCCGATATCTTTCAATAACTTCGTGATGTCAGAGAGACAGTTGTGCCAGAGAGCCAGTGTGTACAGCCACCACCATGAGTACGAGTCTCCAGACAAACTCTTTACGGAAGACTCAATACTGTCCTTCTCTATGCCAGACGAGCGGCAATTTGCGGTCCTTCAACATATACGGAATAAGATTTAGTTTTTTTTTATTAACGTCACACTAGAAGCAACACGAGGACTATTGGCGACGGACCTCGTAATTTTGAACCTCGGTCAAGTGACGAGGACGACGCCTGAGCTGGCATCCCCTTTCCTAACTTCCACACCACGCCTACCATTTACGGAATAAACACGTTAGTTTAGACTGGAGTTTGGGACATAAGTACTAGATATTAAGACAATGGACAATATGATGTTTAGTGACGAATCTCGCTTTGGTCTGAGCCCTCATTCTCAAATATCAACCTCATTCTCCCTCATCTCTCGCCCTAATGATAGAGCGAGAACGCGGAACTCGTTTCCACTCGAGAAACATAGCGGACAGGCGTCGTTTTCCATCAAGATGAATCATGATATAGACAGACATTATGCTGAACAACCAAACAGAACTCTCTATCTTTGAGACTCCATATCTTGAGACAATGTTTGTGACTGCTAAAAAATTTAGAAATGAAGTTCTTGAACCTTACCTTCCCTTATGTCGAGGTACTAACGGGCCTTGTCACCTTGAGAGTCTTATCAACGACTTCCTTGAGACGGAAAATGTATAACTTATGTCGTGGCTACTTATTCATCAGATTTGAATCTTATGGAGCATGTGTGTGATATGCTCGGGAGAGAGCTCGTACCCTTCTGCACCCACCAAGCTTCATTCCGGAAATGGAAAAAAAGCTCTTCGTAACGTTTGGAACTTTTTGAGGCTACAACTCATGTCATAGGAAATATGGAAAATGTATGTCATCTATGACATACATTTCCTATATATTTGACATATATTTCCCATATATTTGACATACATTTCCCATGCCTGAATCTCGTATGTCATAGGTGACCCCACACCTAATTAATCATCTTTTTTATTTCATTTGTTTTTCACTAAAGTATGAACTCTTCTTATGTTCAGTTTTCTTTCAAACTGTTTCTTGGGATAATAAACGGGATTATTATTGTTCTTTCGCATTGTTTTCTTATTTTATAGTCGTTTTACTCTCTCATATCACAACTCTAGCCATTGGATTTGCTCCATTATTCACATAATTACTAATTATGCTTAACTTCTGGATATCATTGCACCTTAAATTTTTAGGGGATTTATTTTATATATCCAATGATCTATTATAAAGCAATAATAAAAACAAGATCACAGATAAAACACTTTTTCGTATATAAATTGCAAGTTTTTTGAGCAATACAATAAGCTTTTGGCATTGGAGTTGACAGTAAAACCTTGTTAAGTTGGTCTAATTGGAACTGGATTCAATCCGGAATACATCAAATCCAGATAAATTGGAGGATGAGAAAATGAAACAAAATAAAACAAACTTTAAATTATCTTTATATCGAACAAATCGACTTTGAATCATATTTACAGAAGAATAAAAGTGCTGTTAAAGTTGTTTAATTATATTTCCCATTTAGACATTATAGCACCATGCGCCATTTTTTGTGACAAGAGTTTTATTAGTAACTAAGGCTTTACTCTGAATATATACCCTCCAATACATACACATAATAATGCAACTTCTCTTTAACCACTTAGCAGTTGTACCCTTCCCTCATACATGGAATAACACTTTCGATGCTCAACATGATTAGCCCGTTATGTGATGAGGCATTACATTTTCAAAGCTCACGTTTCTGATTACGGCGTACACTTTATCCTATTTTATTTTTTGATTCATAGGAGGCATTACTGAACTGTGGAACAAACTTTATTGTTTTGTATGCGTGTGTGTGCTTTGATTCGATTGTGAAACGCGCGCTTTTGTTTTGGGTATTGTACGATATTACATATACATGCTACAATTTATGAAATTTGATTTAGATACGCTTAGAAGAAATTATTATATTTATATAAGATAATTTTAAGAAATTAATACTAGAACTTTTAAATGTTATTTTATGTAGTTTATATTCAATTTCTGTGTGACTGATTATTGTGGAAAAGAATGATTATCTGATAATAGTAGCAGTAATTGTAGAAGCTCTGACCATAACTATATTGAATACTTGCTAAGTGAATCCTGAAGTTCCTCAGATTTTGACAGATTTAATGATGATGAATATGTTCGGATGTTTAAAGGTGCTCAGAAGTTATGAGAAACTGATGTGAAAAATCCACAATCTCAATAAAATTAAGTATATATATACTTAATTTTGGGCCACACATTTCGTCCATAATTGCAATTTTCCGAATTTCGCCAATAAAAAACAGACTTTTAGGGAACTGGGTTTTTAGAATTTCTAATTTCTTGAACTGCGAAGTGGTTAAATAGCCTCTAAATATTTTGTGCAACAATAAAGAAACACTTTCTTTATTTTATAAAGATATAACATTTAATTACTTTTATTTCAAAACATTTCTTAAGGAAATAATTCTTATTTTCCCCTAGGAACGATCCAAATGTACTGTTCTTGACTTATGAAGAAATGAAGGAAAACACTGAAGCCGCCATTTTGAAAATGGCGTCTTTTATCGATGACGAAATATATGCGGAACCTTTAAGGAAAGATCCTGAAATGCTAAACAACGTCGTGAAATACAGCAGTATCCAGTGTATGAGAGAAGGAGTAAACAAGGGAATGGAAGAACTTTTAAACATGTCCAAAGAGGATGTGCTGAAATCTGACGTATCAGAAGATATGAAGAAATTTCTCTGTCATGTACAAGAACTAGAAGATTCTCACAAGCCCACGTCTGTCAATTTTGTGCGCAAAGGTATAGTTGGAGATTGGAGAAATTATTTTTCTGAAGATCAAAGTAAAAGAATGGACCAAAAATTTGCAGAGAGAACAAAAGGCACAGATATCCCAAATTTTTGGAAAGATTACATGTGATGAATATAACATTTTAAGCTTTTCATTACCTTAACTTCAAAAATATGTGTGAAAAATTGATATGTGATCTAATTATATTTTGTTTTATTTAAAATAACTTACATTAATATTTTTTTTCATTCAAGGACAAAGAAGAATAAATAAAAAGGTCACTTATTTAACGAATCTATTATACTCTATTAAAAAAAATTTACTACTCTATTTTTATCTATATTTGTTTCACTAGTGGAAGTAAAGAACAAAATAAATACGCATTTATATATTTTTACATCATTAATTAACGTAAAATAGAAGAAGTGAAGATGGTAGCATGAATGTGTATGTGTAATGTTAAAATAAAATCAAACAACCATTTTTCCCCCGTGAACTAAATATCCACGGGGGAAAAATGGTTCCGTCTTAACATAGTTTGCCCTTCCTATATAAAGGTAGTATAATATTGATAAAAAATACTGAAAATGAGAAATAGAATAATCCACTGGATAGAAGATTATTATACATACGCTCCATACTTTTCCCAAGTGTACAAAACTTGTCACTGATTATGTACTCTAACATATTTAATTTATTATTTAACTCTACAGCCATCTTAAAGTCGAAATAAGTAGTCAATAAGTTGAAACCTCCAATTGAAGATACGCCAGAGAAAGACAAGAGTTTATTGGTCATTAACATAGAAAATATTCAAGATCGCTCTCAGTCTGTTTCTTTACTCTAGTTTATATTCCAATCATAAAATCTTAGCTTACCAAACTACTCGTCCCTATTCACACATTTCTTATTCATAACAAATTCAACTCTTAATACTCTAACTCGGAGTCACTTCAATCCAAACGATTAAGTACAATGGTTCAATCTAATTTATAAATATCTTTCAGCTTGCCGTTATCCTCAATCTCTCCCTTCTCTTTCCTTTCGATTTTATTTCGCTTATATATTACTATGTTCTATTTAATTCACTACACTTATTTTGTTCATCTAATTTATCTAATCATGCTTCATTTTAATATGAAAGAAACTATATTTTTACACGATTCATATTACGATAAAGTCCCCGACGTTAGTGAGGAGAAAAAGTGCGAATAGCTCACGTCACAGAACTAGGTTAAATTTGTGACGAATACCCTTCATTTAAAGTGAGAGACATAATTTCACAACAATAATCAGCAAAAATATTTAACCAGTTTATTCCAATATTTGAATAATTAGTATTATAAAAATAGATATATGGAGTGATTAACCCATCTTTAATGAATAATTCTAATAGTGAGAAAATTATTTGTTAATCGAGTAGACTCAAAACAATAGACTTCTAATTTTCGAATCAGACATATCTACTTGGTAACTTGACTTATAATTGTTCAAGCCTCAGTATAGTGGTCTGCAACTCCCGCTAATTCATCTATCTCCTCGTTGATTTTCGCGATATTTCTTGAACAGCATGTCTCATTTACATGCATCGCGTTCTTTTACGAGGCGGGGCTCTCATATCAAGCATTGAAGTAAAGTAACTCCATAGGTTAAAGGGAAATACTCATGAGAACCCGTTACAAGATTAATAATACTATTAATGAGTTTCGTTATTATTCACGCGGTTGGAAATGAAGTTAATTATTAATGAATTAACTTTGAATCGTTAGATGTAGTAGATATCTCCCTGAAGGACTTCTTACCAAATTATCTCCAATGGTTAAATTAATTCGGCAATATTATGGGATGTTTGGAGGTGTTATGGCTCTCACATGTGATTTATTTGGGAGAGATCTGCCTTACCAGCGGAAGTATTTCATAAACATAAACAGTAAAACTAGGGTCAGAATTATCCTGTTGAAATGCAAGCCAGAATTGCCATGAAAAGAACTGCAACCTTATGAGACCTATAATATTGCAGGCATACTGCCGTGCTATAAGGATATCATGGATATCAACCAAATGAGGTTAGTATGCCGAATGAAAAGGCAATAATGATTTTAACTACCTGTTCTCAGTAAATGTAGTAGATAACATTGAAGTTAATATCCAACAATTTTACAGGAGGGTTTCAAACAGGTTTTCGCAGATCAATTCGAAACTTTCTGAAAACAATTCTACTTCAGACAGTTTCTAGACACTCCTCTGCTGGTCATTGGATCTCAGTTCGAAGCACAATTTACAGCTGAAAACAATTCTGCTTCTTCAGCCTCCAGATGAGTTTGCCAGTCAACAGAACTCAGCTTGAAGCGCAACTCATTACTGAAAACATTTCTACTTCAATCAGTGAGATTCTTGGGCAAATGATCACACATACCATTCCTGCAAGATCACTTGTTGGGGGTTGGTGTGTTCATCGAAGAGGGTATTTCGCTGAAAGAGTGACGTAACCATGGAGAATTTCTGAATTCCCAACAAGTTGTCCGGGCGGTCAGTGATGTGACTCACAAGTTGGCCGATAATGACGAATCAGATGTGAAAGCCGTTTTGACAATATCTACGTTTCGAGGTTCTGATGTATTTTTTAGACAGAATGGTTCCCAAGTAATAATTCGAACATTATTTGCTCTTTCATGTTTAGCTATTAATGAGACAAAAATAATCTAAGAATTTCTCATATTTTAATGACAATTTTCCTTTACATATTTTATTAAATTCACGAAATGTACTAAAGAAGAGTGAGACAAAACAGGCGCGATGATGCTCAACAGGTTTCAATACTCTTTGGATGGTTTCAAAAATCGCTCTCCATGAAATTCAATAGTAGTCGTATTGCTTTATTTTATTTGTGTTTTACTCAGATGCTTTATTTATATACACGCAGTGTTCAGGTAACTATAATGCAAAAATTATAACCAAATATATTGACCATTATAGGACAATTTGTGATAATGGGTTATATTCTCGGTTTTCTCTACACTAACCTCGGGAACTTTATCAATTTGTGAACTGCATAAAATTACAATTTCTTCCCAACCCAAATAAAACGTGATTAGGTAAATTAGGTGAATATAGAAGTGAAAGGATTTAACTTAGATATAATGATATATAAATGAAATAGAATCAATGAAATATGAAAGGAGTAATAGGATAACGACTTGCTATTAGTGACTTGTTATTCAGATCGAAAATCTCTTTTTAGTTTTGTGGACTAAAGAGAGTTCTACTAAAAATCTACGTAGTTACGATTGAAGAGAGTTGGGGAATTAAAAATGAGTGAACTAGTCATTGATTCCTTATTTAAATCATAAATTAAGGATGTGAGTTTGGTCGAGGCTCTAGAGAGCGTCATTAGATATTCTACAGTGATAATAAAGAATTATTTTGTTTTTGCGTGTTTTCAATTGTAGTTCAGTTGTTTTTGACAAATGTATCGGATTGAAATATGACACAAGAGCCTGTTAATAAAGGTCTGAAATCACACTTTATATTATAATGATTCATTATTGTTTGCTTTTAGATTCTAAGGAAATAGTCTCATAAAAGAGCAGAGCAATATTTTCATTTTCAGTAGAAAATATGTAACATAATGTTATTAAGGATAATAATAGTTTATGTGTGTATTTAACTATGATCCAATTTATGAATTAGAGCTTCCACAGTCACCATTAGGAAAAACATTTAATCTGAAGGTAGACAGAAGAAAAATTGCATAGGTAATATGAATTTAAATTTCGATTTATTCGATAATGTGTGTGAATGATTATAGTTTTAATTATGCAAGAGTCATATATGGTTATGCTGTGTCAAAATAATGTGTAACTGTGATCAAAATGTTTGAAAAAAAAAGAGGGGGGGGAGAAAAATTGTTTGACAAGAAAAAGGGTCAAAAGTAGAGAGGAATTGCTTGGTTTTCCGTAGAGCACATCACCAATGTTTACTAGAGGAAGTAAACTCCTAGAGAAAGAAAAAGATCGCTTGTGTGCATCGGAGTCATGATTGGCCAGCCGACGATTTTTTCTATTCGTGGTGAACTGAATCCCGCTGCCGCTTTGTTTCGTTGTTCCGAGAGTTTACTCAGTGCTGCTATAAGATTTTTGAAACTCGGAAGACGTATAGAAAAAAAAATCCAAATTTAGTTAAGAAATTATTTCAACATTTTCATGCAATGTGTAAGAATTTGTAAAGTGGATATTTGCCTTATAAGAAATTAACAGTTGTAGTAAAGTACGAGGTGTGGCTATTAAATAATGAGACAGATGCTGCTACAAAAAAAGAAAGCATGCGCCAAACGCCAGTGACCGACTGCTGTTTAGCGTGAAGCCTTCTCTTTCTAATGCAGTGCCTCTTGTTTCTGTAAGCAAATCCGGTTTCCCGTAGCCGTCGTTAGCATTAGAATTATTTTTTGTTTCGCTGGAAAGATAAATGAGCAACGAATTGTATTGAAATTTCACTTGAAACTTAGAAAACCGCTACTGAAACTTATAATTTATTGAAAGAATTATAAGGCAATGGAATGTTTATTGTGTGCAGGGGCTTTTGAGTGGTTTAAGCGTTTTCAAGATGACTGAGAAGACGTTGGGAACCACTTACGACTGGTTCATCCTCCCACATCAAAAACGGATGACAATATCGAAAAAAATCCTTAATTTGGTTCAATCTGACTGTCTGTAAGTATTCGTGCGATTGCTGAGGCTAGAAATTCACAAAGAATCCGTACGGCAAATTTTTCCACCAAGGCAATGCGATGGCTCATTCCACATTGTCTATGAAGAGGTTTCTAGCCAAGTACAGCATCCCACTGTTAACCTATCTACCTTATTCGTTGTATCTTGAGCCATGCGACTTCTATCTGTTTCCTAAAATGAAACCTGCTTTAAAAAGGAACAACATATGAGTGCGTTGAAGCTCTGAAAGAGAAAGCGGCACGCAATTTGAAAAAGTTGAGGGAAGACTTCTTTCACTGTTTCGAACAATGGAAGTTTAGTATGGAGTGTTGTAGGGAAAGAGGAGGGTTTGTATATTGAAGGTGATAATAAGTAAATATGTATGACATAAAAATGAAGTGTTTTTCAGTGTCAGTCTCGTTATTTAATAGCCATACCTCATCAATATGAATAATTAAGATAAGTAATACTTCATATATATATAAAATAGCAGTTTTTGGTCATTTATTTTTTTAAAACTATGAAATGAATGATCCATAAGGATCAAAGGGTTGGGAATCGCTACTCGTTTGATGATGTTTTGCCTTGGCTCAACCATTTCTACCAGTGTAGTTCAATAGTGGCATCACTTTGACCTAACATTTCTTTGATTTGCTCAGCCTGATTCCCTTTGCTCAATACGCGCCCTCTCTTAAACAGTAACATATACCCATACTGAGCGCGAACCAGAATGTGAAGTACGATACAATTCAAATACGGAGTGAAATTTGAATGGAAATCTTGCCCTAGAATTAAAATTTTTCTCTTCTTTTACACATCATC
>BMAW01077637.1:0-28246 GCA_019974015.1 Nephila pilipes | reverse complement strand
AATGAAGGTGAAGACGTTCGGAAAAGTTGCACCAATGTTTTTTTTTTATGCGAAGGGCTGCATGCTTGTAGACATCTTAGAAAAAGGAAAAACTGGATATATATATATATATATATTAAATGAATTTACTTAAGCGTTTGTTCAACATTAATGAAACATTCAATACATGACCAAAATAATTTTATTATGTTGTAGCAGACTTTAATGGGATGCGAAATTGCCATAAAAATCTCAGATGATCATCAGAGAGGGTTGTCTGAGCAAGAGATAGGAAGAGTATAGGAAGAGAAGAGAGTGTTTTTCGCTGTGTTTCCGTTTTTATACTAGGGAAATTTCACTATATACTTCAAAGACCACATAGTCTGGATGGAGGAACTTCAAGGGAATTTAAGTGTAGACTAAAAGTCTGGTAGAGATCATCCCTACAGTCTGTACTGTGAGGAGCCTGTTAACTTTGCACATTTTAAGCTCGCGTGATTGAATACTATCTTTTAAAGGAGAGAATGGGCAAATTTAGTAAATTAAATTATTATGGTGAAGCATTAATAGGAATTAAGTTGAATCATTACACACCTACCCACCCACCCACACACACCATATATATATATATATATCGATAATTAAATTGATAGTGTTCAGAGTGTTCTGTAGCTGAATCCAATTGCGTCAACTGCACCAAATATAGAAGGAGGATTGAATAAGACGAGATGACAAAGGATTGTGCAAAAAATTAGTTATGAAAGACACCACTAAGGGACTGCGCTGTGTAATTGAAAAGAGAGTTTTCAAAAAGGCAGAATCAATACTGCAATAAAATTACCTTTTATTTAGCTCATTTAACGATTTAATTCGCGTTCAATATAGGAACAATTTTGAAAAAGCAGAAAAAAAAAATCATAAATACTGATAAAGTTTCTTTATCTGCAATTTCATTTACCGAGTCTCAAAGAAAGTAGCAGTACCAGAAGAAGTTCTTTATTATAGTTTCATTTTACATTTTTGGGCTTTAAAAGGCAATGTGTCACTTTTCGAAACAATTGGACTGAAAGTCACGTGCAATAATGTCTCCTTCTTAAATCGAGTGTTCTTTACTTGTCAAATTATTTGACCTTAACCAGTCCAATGCACCTGCCACTCTTCGTGCTTTAAGAAGCACACAAAAAAAATGCTTAAAGGTAAAAGTCCTGTATCAGTTAATGATTTAAAAGCAAAGGTTGAGTGAAGTTTGAGAAAACAGGTATGCAGAGGACGTTTTATTAGGCAGAGGACGAAACCCCGTACCACAGGATATAATCGAAAAAGTTGCAACAGCGATTGTCAGAAGAACAGAAGAAAATATTGCTGTCAGCTATGTTGAAGGAAAACATATCATGGGCTGTACGCTAGATTCCTGCTCACATGCTATCTTCTGCTGTTGTGAATGCTGTGCAAAATACAATATGTGGTCCACAAAAACGGCTGCCATATTCAACCTGATTAGAATGCGGTAAATGAAAGGTAGTTTTATTTCAGTACTGATTCTTCACTTTTTAAACTCTCTTTTCAAATAGACAGCGCCGCATATTCCCTTAACGCTGACTTTTGCAACTTTTTTTGTGGAAGCCTTCGTCCCCCGTGTTGTTTAATTTTCCCACTACATTTGGCACATTTCTTGTTAATAGATTGCTCTACAGAACACACTCTGAACATCATATGTCTAATTATAGCCAACTTTTACACACACACATACGCGCGAGCGCACGCACACACACATAACAAATGGATCAATAAGTCCCGAGACTAACATTGAAAACAACATTTTTTTTTGCAAAATTTTTTTTTATTCATCAACATAATCACCTTTTAGGGTGATACAATCGTTCCAACGCTTTTCCAATTTTTCAATACCATGTTTATAAAAAAAATTATCTTTCGCTTCAAAATAAGCTTCAGTTTCAGCGATGACCTCCTCATTTGAGCCAAATCTTTTTCCCTGGAGCATTTTTTTAAGATCAGCAAAGAGCCAGTAGTCACTGGGGGCTAAATCTGGCGAGTATGGGGGGTGGGGAAGCAGATCAAAGCCCAATTCGTTCAATTTTGCCATTGTTTTCATCGACTTGTGGCAGGGTGCATTGTCTTGGTGAAAAAGGACTTTTTTTCTCTGCATGTGCGGTCGTTTTTTTGCGATTTCCTCATTCAAACGCACCAGCAAGTCAATATAATAATCACTGTTGATCGATTTACCTTTTTCGAGGTAGTCAATGAAAATCACGCCATGCGTATCCCAAAAAACTGACGCCATGACTTTGCCAGCTGACTGCTGCGTTTTCGGACGCTTCGGACGGCTTTCGCCAGCTGTGCGCCACTGCCGCTTCGACTCTGGAGTGTAGTGATGTATCCATGTTTCGTCCATGGTCACGTAACGACGCAAGAAATCTTTTTTTGTTGTGAGTAAATAGCGATAAACAGCTTTCTGAATCATCGACCTCGTTGCTGTTTTTGTTCCATCGAGCAATCGTGGCACCCACTTGAAAAAAACCTTTTTCATGTCTTCAATTTTTCATGAAGGATAGTAAATACACTCCATAGATGATATTTTCCCTGTGTCATCTCAGCAATCTCACGGAGCTTCACTCTTACGATTTCATTATAATTTTTGTCACTTCACTCTCACATTTTCCGGTGTAACGCTTCCACAGGTTCACTCCGAGCGTTCCGCGTCATTTGTGTCGGTACGACCACGTTTAAACTCGGCAAAACCACCGACAAATCGTTGCTTTTGATGGACAAGAACTGGGTAACATTTTTTCAATCCATTGTTTCCTTGCTTGTAATGGTGTTCATTAAAAAACAATGTTTTATCAGAACACGTAAACTCGGTTTTTTCCATTTTTTTAAACAACCACAAAACGACTTTACTCCAACCTCGATAACTCAGCTGTTTCTGGTCCGATCGACTTTAAAATTTTGACACGTTTCAAGTAGTTGTTAGTACTCTAGAAAGGCGACCTTGGTTACTGGTTTACTACGAGTCTCTGTTAGTCTCGAACTTATTGATCCATGTGTTATATGTAATGATTTAACTTAATTCCCATTAATTCTCACTTAAATAATTTAATTTAATAAATTTGCCCATTCTCCTTTAAACGATAATGTTCATTCGTATCATTTCCTGATACAATTCTATTCTTTAATTAATTCAATCACGTGTTCTAAGAAATTTGCTGACAATGCTCTCTTCTCACGGAACAGACCTGTAGGATGATCCTACCAGACTTTGGTCCATGCTTATCTTTCCTGGAAGTCCCTCCATTCAGACAGTTTGGACTCTGATAAGCACTGAATTTTCCTCATATAAATAGCAAAACACAGCGAAAAACGCGCTCTTCTTCTTATTGCTCTTCTTATGCTTTCTCTCTCTGATGATCATCTGTATGGTAATTTACCTTCAGCCTTTGGTGGCCGGAGCCCGACTTAAGTCTGCAACAATATGGAAATAAAGTATTTCTTGGCCATGTATGGACTGATTCATTACTATTGACAAACTTTCAAGTCAATCTTGTTACATTTAGTCGACAGGATTGTCACACACACACACGCACGCACGCACACACACGCACACACGCACGCACGCACACACACACACACACACACACACACACACACACACACACACACACAATGTCATCACGGGTTGATGAGCATATATATATATATATATATTTGGGGTGGTCGATGTTAATAATTAAAGAATCAAGCTTTGAATAACACTCATTTAATATTATGCTACACATTAACATAAAATTGCGCATTCTTGACGAGACATTTCACAATAACATTTTAACAAAAGTGATCGCCTTTAACTTCTAAAACAGCTAATCGTCTATATTGACAAACAAGGGCGTCTTCCTCGTTTTGATGACTCTAATGGACTCTCTGAGAGCTTGCTCCCTTCAGTATAGAGGCAGCGCCCTCTATGATCGGGCTACAAGCTTCTTTTTTGCTAAAGTTATATATATATATATATATATATATATATATATATACACATATACACACACACACACACACACACACACACACACACACACACACACACACACACACACAATATCATATCAATATTATATATATATACATATATATACAACAAAAAAATCTTGTAAACAAAGAAAATGAATAAAAAATAAATATGCAAAGTTTGCTATAAATAACATTTCATACTATAGAAACTTCCAAAAGAATATAAATTAAACGAAAAATTAAATTTATATCTACCAAAATTATGAAAAAAATGCATAAATCAAGATCCTACAAATCATCAAAATTTGAAGAAAAACAAAAGAATGGAGTTATTGTTAGAGAATGGAATTATAAATGTTATAATAGGCTGTAGACTATAACGCTAAGTTATTCCAGATTAATGGCCAAACTATATCTATCAGCATTATGTTACATAAATACGGTAATAAAACCAAAGATACAATTGATACTATTTATGACGTTATAGGTCAAGATTGCTATTGTTTTTGATGCGAGGTCAAAATATAGTTTATAGAGAATTGATCTCTAACTTTATTTTATGTATTATATGTGTAATTATATCTATATGTTGAGAATAGATTAGTTTTATTTTCATTTTATGACAAGAATAATTATATTTACCTTAAAATATATTCAGTTCAATAATTTATCATTTGCTTTAATTTTAACATCTAAAAAGAATGTTGTTGCCGACTTTAATATCTTATCGTTTGTTTTTATTCTAATATTTTATCTGATAATTTGATTGTTATAGCTTTACATGTCAAAAGTCGGCTTTATTTGTTCGGTAGAAATTTTATATTTTAATTGTAATCAAAAGTTAATCGATGGAATAAAGAATACAGTGATATACGTGGAAATAGTCGTTTTATTTTTAAAACTGTTAGACAATCATTGAAGATAGAGTTTCTTTTATGGGTAATGGCGTTACCAAACTATATAAAACATTTTAAAATCTAGCACTATGCAAAAGTTACTATTAACGAATTCTGAACATGAAATTTTATTTAGAATTTCACATGATTTTACATTACAACGACCTTGACAAATCTTTGGCGTACAGTAACTTTTTTTTTCTTTCACGAAAGAAAATTGAAGCATTGGCGGACTTGATGGTCAGCATAAGTATAGGCATGATTTATAAGTCGAAGCATGTATGGAAATAAGTGACCAGATTGGACGGAGAATTCAGGGGTGGAGTGAGATGGCTTTACTTCCTGAGGAAAACCTAATACCAAGCTTATCGATACTGAAATAGATTTATAGCATCGTCTGGATTTATTAGAAGACGTCGGGTTTAATATATCGCCATGAATTTCTAGATGACGGAAGCAGTAAATTTTTAGCGCAGCCATATCTCATTTCCACTTTAAACTATTTATATGAGATTGGCCGAAGAAATCGCGATGTATCATGCGACGGCAGAGACATACAGAAAAACGAATTTTGTGACGAAAAAACATTGTAAAAAATTCCAGTGGTTTGAAGTATAAGAAGTTATTTAATTGAAAAATATTTATAATTTCGAGACGAATGGAAATGTAATATTTTTTTTATAGTAGTAATTTATTCATGGATTTATCTGAAGTCCTTTATCGTGTTTTCCAGACAGTCTAAGATTATGGGAAGATTTTTAGAAAAGAATATATTTTAAAGTCCAGTATTTTTGCTAATTCATCCTACAAAAGGAAAAAAAAGATGAAGTTAAGATTCAATGGATTAAATCGGAAAAAAATTATTTCTTTATTTCTCTTTTTAGACAATTTCTATTTTTACCAGTGACCGTGATAGCCTAGTGGTCATGGTCGCGGACTCGCCGGCGGCGGTTTTTGTCGAGTCATGGGTTCCAGCGTTGATTCCACTAAGATCTACTATGTAGCTGGGGCTGATGCACGTTAAAACTGTCGAGTCTCAAAGTCCTCTCTTTGGTTTTAGTTTAGTTTTTATTAACGTCACACTAGAAGTAACACGAGGGCTATTGACGAAGGACCTCGTAATTTTGAACCTCGGTGAAGTGACGAGGACGACACCAGAGCTGGCACCCTCTCTCCTAACTTCCACATCCCTCCAACGGGAGGGATACGTTGGCGTTGTTAGAACCGAGGTTGAAAACTACGAGGTCCTTAGCCTTCGTGTTTCTTCTAGTACGACGTTAATGAAGCCAAACACAACCATATTCAACAACTAACCTACCTACCAACCAACTTTCCTGTGCAGCTGTCACACTAGTTTTAAAATCTCCGTTTCGCAATACCGCGATTTAACGCTAATTTTTCCTTAGCCTCTTTTGATTGCAGCGTAAATAGCATTCCGGGGGCGCTGGTCGTTGGCCACCTTCTTTTTCGATTTGCTTCTTATTTCTACTCGCAATGTTCTTTATATGCACCACTTTACACTCCTTTTTCGTTGTTACTTCAGCCTGATTACCAGAATTAAGAAGATGCCCTTTTAATTTGGAATAAAATAATTATTTACGGAAAATTCATCGGAATGTGCCTCGCTATTAAGAAATGTCCTGTTTCCTCTTACAATTAGTCGCAATAGGATCCTGACTCTACATCCATGCCACTCGCCGATCGCGACTGCTTTATTCCTAACTCCCAAAAAATCTATGTTCAGAAAATTTTTCAAAAGTGTGTTGTGGAATTTCAGAGAAAAGAAAGAAGAAAAAATTTCCGCCTTTGAAGCTAATCGAAATTCCTGATTGAACCCATTTTCAAACCTTTTGAAACTTCGAACAATAGTCCAAGTCATCAAAAAATATCGGACAAATGAGAAAATCTTCTCGAAAAATAATCTAAATTTTCATCCGAGCAGAAGATTGCAAAATTCCTATCTGAGAAATGCAGCAAAATTTGGATGAAAATATAATGAAACACAAACTATGATGTGTACAACATTCATCTGCTAAATTAAATGAGGGTTAAGACTGCGAAAAAACTTTCTCTTGGAACTTCTGAACAATGGAACAAGAATCCTGAAAATTTTCCGATTGTTTTCCGTTTAATTTCATTTCAGAAAGTTTTTCCTGTGTTTTCTGTGATAAAGAAGCAAGAAAACAAACTATGAAATCATTACCCATCTAGAAGTGAAACGGATTGAACCAAAATTTGCGCTTCATTTCTTCAGCTAAAGTTAAGCTTACAAAATCTTTAATAATTAAACAAAACGTTTGAACTGTTTTCATGTGTACAAACTAATTATATATATATATATATATATATATATGTGTGTGTGTGTGTGTGTGTGTGTGTGTATCTTCAAAAATCAATTATGTGGTTTTTAAAATTTTTGGATATAAAAAAAAGGGATGATATTTTGAGATACTTTATCGAAATTTTTCCGTGTTTGATTTTTAAAATTTGTGAAATAATTAATGATTTCAACAGCGTTGATGTGTGATAAATATATAAAATGGATAAGGCATTTTTTGGAAACATTTTTGAAATTTATGTAATTAAGGGGCAAGTGAAAAACGTATGTTGTTCTTTTAAATCGAATAATCAAAACAGGAATGATAAATATTGGGTTTAGTTTTAAAATGAACATCTGAATATATGTGTTGGCAAAATGAAAAATCTTTTTAAAATGTTTAATTGTCAATGATTATCTAATTTTTAAATGATGCCTTTAGTGATCCGTTGTGTTTATTGTAAGAGTTGGGTGAATTTTATAAAGTATCCGGTAAACAAGCAATATAAAAAAATTTATGTCAATTCCTACTTAGGTCAGCAAAGAAAATTTTTATTTTAGTTACTTTTTATTAAATAATTACAATTAATATAAATATGTTTATACATAGGACAGAATCACAATATTAAGTGGCAATTTTTTTCCCCTGCGATCTACACTCTTCGTCACGGACGGTATTTGTTCCTAAATTTATATCCAGCTAAATATCGTATATAAGAGAAATTTTTTTCTTCCATATAAAACTAAAATTAATTATTTGAAAATCAAATTAAAAAATTTTATGCTTCGATGAGATTCGATCGGAAAGCATGAAGATTCTACGCCGACGCTCTATCAACTTTGCCACTGCAAGACAAATGATGTAATAGAAGCATTGGCTTGTTTTTTAATTCATCCGGTAAATTAAATGATTGGAGTGCAGTTTACCCCAACCACCCTTGGCGACAGGAATTATTTGACGGTATTTTGCCAAATTTGGCTACTCTGGTATGCTTCGCGGACTTAACATTCAGCCAAGAGAAATCGCCAAGTTTGGCGATTTTTGAAATCCCGCCAAGTGGTTGGACTAAACTGCATTTTCATCAACTAAATTTAATTAAGATTTGAAAAAATTGTATTGACATCAAGTGTCATCCACTATAAGTTTAAAAAAATGTATTTGAACTTGAGTGGATGAATAAAAAGTATTTCTTAACGATTGAAAATTTGAACAAGATATATATAGGGAGAGTGTGAGCTAATAGTAAGCATTTAAAAAATAAGTAGCTACGGACGTATGAAGGCAGGCGAATCACAAGCGCAGGTGGCTAAAGACATCGATGTAATACTGAGCGTCGTCTGAAATTTGTGGAAAAGTTTCAGGACACTAGATCCATATCGAGAAGACTTGGTCTAGGTCTACCATGATCCAGAACTGATTCTTAGTGTGTTTGTATCGGAGAGTGTCTGGAACACGATAACATCCTTCTCATCAGAGAAAATGATCATTACGGTGATGGAGGTAAAATGGTTTGAGCAGGCATTACGTTGGACAACTGTACACTCTGCTTGGGTTTGACAAAGGCTCCCTGTCTGCTATGAGGTATACAGAGATTATCTTAGAGCCTTATTTTCGAGTTTTCAGAGGCTCAGTAGGTCCTGGGTTCCTGTTAATGGAAGACAACTTTAGTCCACATTGGGATGAGTTAGTCAAAGTTTATTTGGAAAGTGAGATACTCGCTTTATGGATTGGTCAGCCAGATCTCCTGACCTTAACCTCACAAAGCATGCCTGGATCGCTCTTGGGAAAACAATTGCATTTTCCCATCCCCTTCCGAGAACTATGCCGGGGGTAAATTGCTTTTCTGTAGGAATGAGATCGATTGTTACACAGGGACTCTTCAACTGTCTAATATCTAGTATGTCATCAAGCTGAGGAATATGTCTGGCTTTGAGATGGGACCATATCGTATATCAGACTCTTTCAGTTCGATATCACAATGTGGACTTGGGACATTCCTGCCCTGTGAAATTTAATCATAGTCATGCGTATATAAAAGGACTTTTGAGTAGTATAGCTCTTTCTCTGTTATAAATGTATATTCATACAAAATTTCATTAAAATGTGTCCAATAGTTCTTCGAAAATTCGACTTAATGTGCAAATTCTCTTAATTAGTTGAGCATAATTTCTTTTCCCCTTCTCAGAATACGTACACGTGGCCATTGCAATTTGTTTTTCCATACTGTAAGGAAACCAGCAAAATCATAGCTGACACCTCGTAAGGTGAAGCATCAATTGTCAAGTTTATTAATTTGGTAGGATCGTCGCGGCTTAAAACCCGATCAGAAGTACTTTCTTGCTTAACATAGCGAAATGCAGTATCACACAGCTTATTCTATGACAAAATCAGTTCCTTTCCTTGAATTCCTTGAAAAAGTTAGTATAATGGTTGCACTATTTCAGCATATATATATATATATATATATATATATATATATATATATATATATTTGTGTGTGTGTGTGTGTGTGTGTAGAACGGGAGTGGGATTGTACATTCCGAATCTACACTGGTTTGCTCTTACGCAAAGGGTTGGTTTGTCTCGGGAAGTAATTCCATTACCGGATTCTATGATGACTTCGTACCAATTCAAAGACGATCCTTGAAGTTGTTTTACTTCGTGTTCATTAGAAAGAGAGATGGATGAAAAGTATATATAAAAGCAAGTTGACATATTTCTAATGATCAGTTCTAAGAAAGGTATATGGGGGGCTCATTTTATCGCATATCGGCGATGGGCGTTGGAACGCCCTCCGGTGTTCAGAGTTCACCTTCAACGAGGATAATACGGAAGAGAAGTGAAGCGGAAAACTGAGGAAGGAGAGAACGAGAGAGAAATGTCGCTCTGTTTTGTTCAGGAATAGATGACACTTCACGAGCTATCACATGACACTGATTCGTGATGCCATCTATCGAATAACTGAAGAACTGGCTTTACAGTGTATTCGAAAATACAAATACTTTGATAAGTAGCTGGAAAATCCTACACCCACCCACACACCGATGTGTGTGTACATATATATATAATCACCTCTCGTAAATAATCGATTATGTTCTTAATAAGATCTCTTCAATCCAAAAGATTAACTGTGATGCTTTAATACAGCTTGCAAATATTTATCTTCCAACTCCCTTCATTTACCTTTCAATTCATTTTTATTTATATACCACTGCTTCTAATTCTATTCATTGTACTTCTTACTTCATCTAATCTACCTAATCACGTTTCATTTGGTTTGGGAAGAAATCGTAATTATATTCAGTTCAAATTACTATAAAGTCCCTGAGGTTAGTGAGAAGAAAATCGTGAATAGCCTAACGTCATAATCCTCACATGAAATATTCAAACTCTGTTGGACATTAAATGCAAGCTTCCTTGATCGAATCGGAACTGACACTGTGGAGCTCCGTGTGGTGCACTGTCGGCGACTCTTTAATGTATTTGTGAAAAAGGCATTGGAAACAAAATTATAATGCAACAATATCTACTTCTGGTATAATTTGATAATTGTTTATCTTGCTTAAAAGACATTTAGTGCTATTTGTTGAAGCATGTGTTCGATGATTTTTAGTATTAATCAAGATTTTCATGCCATTCTCTCGCGTATTGCACAGTGGAGGGGGGATGGCTACATTTTATCTTCAAAATCTTTAAGATAAGCCTGGACCAAAACGCTTCCTTAGATCTCTACAACACTCACCAGTGAGCGGTACCGATCCTTTGGTAAGCATTGTTCCGAAAGTTGATTCTGATATTAGAAGTGCAGACCGCAGTCAACGAATTACAGAAGGTATCCTATATTCAACCATCTTGCTGCATAACATTGACTCTGCCCCGCTTGTATTCTCTCAAAGGCCAGCCATCGTAATTCTTCAGATAAATGTAGTTGAGTACTTACATCTACTCATATAAGAATTATAGCCGTATCTTTGAACTAGCTAGCTTGAAATTTCACTGAATAAATCCTGCGCACAGAAACTGTAGACGTTTTTAAGGTATGTTTAGATAGCAATTACACTAAGACGAATAGCTGATGCTGCATTGTTGTTGTTGTTTTCGTGCCCATGGACATCACAAAACACATAGAACACTATGTATAAATATTAATATCAAATACCCCCAAAAGCATCCAAAACAGTCTGGTGCCTCAGGGCCGTATAAAGTATCAAGCCGAGTTTAAGTATTTTTGGCGCTACAGGCTGGTATTCCAAGAGATGCCTTGGCGCAAGCTGGACTTCAGGGCAGTTCTTACAAAAAATTCAGGACCTTGTTTTATCTGGATGAGTTTTCATGCCTTTACAATGATCCGTTCTCAGTCTAGTAATGGAGCTTGTTATAATCTTGGGGCAGTCGAAGTTTGTTACCAGTGGTTTCTTGAAGTTTGGAGTGTATGTCTTGCCACTGCGTTGGTATCTGCCAGCGTGATGGTAGTGTTGGATTGGACAAGGTTCATTGGTTCTTTGGCTGAAGAATCTGCACACTCATTCCCTCAATGTTCACAGGGGCAGGAATTCATTGCAGAATGCAGGATTTTCCCTTAGGAGGTTATATATAGTGGAGGTGAAGTTGATTTCTCCGTTTTTTATAGCATGTAGTGCAGAATTGGAACCCGAAAAAACTGCGGAATGATTGGTTCTGGAAGATAGTCTAGGGAAGAGTGTGCCATTTGGATATTCCTTCAAATTTCTTTATCAAACTAGAGCGTTGAGGATCTTTTCGACCTGCCCGAATCTTTCCACTGATTAAAAACCCTGATGCTGCATTACTTTTTACTTATGCTGCGTTAGTTGTCTGAACGTTTACTCAGTTTTCCGCGTGTATTTGTCCTTTATCCAATTTTCTTTGATTTTCGAATACCAGTTGTAACATTGGGCCATTTTCAAATCTTCCCTCCTCTAACATCTAGGTTTACTTTCTGATTTTATATTTAAATTTCAGACTCCTTTTCCAAGCAAATGAGACATGATTACACAAATTTTAAAAAAAAATAAGAAATACAATGAATGAATTAAATAGAAGAAACGTGTACATAGCGTGAGTGAGTATTTATTTATGTCGCACTTTGAAGAAACACGTGCACTATCGGTGACGGACTTCGTAATTTTGAGCCTCGATCAAGTGACGAGTACGATACCAGACCAGACAGCTCCCTCCCCAAATTTCCACGCGACACCAAGCGTATATAACACATGGATCAATAAGTTCCGAGACTAACCCAGAGATGGCGCTCGTAGTAAACCAGCAACCAGGTCTTTCTAGAGTACTAACCTTTGCTTGAAACGTGTCAAAATTTTAAGTCCATCGGACCAGAAACAGCCGAGTTATCGAGGTTGGAGTAAAGTCGTTTTGTAGTTTGTTTAAAAAATGGAAAAAACCGAGTTTCGTGTTCTGATAAAACATTGTTTTTTAATGGGTAAAAACACCGTGCAAGCGAAACAATGGATTGCAAAATGTCACCCGGACTCTTGTCCATCCAAAGCAACGATTTGTCGGTGGTTTGCCGAGTTTAAACGTGGTCGTACCGACACAAATGACGCGGAACGCTCGGGTAGACCTGTGGAAGCCGTTACACCGGAAAATGTGAGTGAAGTGACAAAAATTATAATGAAAGATCGTAAAGTGAAGCTCCGTGAGATTGCTGAGATGACACAGATATCATATGGAAGTGCATTTACTGAAAAAGGTTTTTTGAAGTGAGGTGAAAAAGGGTTTTTCCAAGTGGGTGCCGCGATTGCTTTCGATGGAACAAAAACAGCAACGAGTCGATGATTCAGAAAGCTGTTTATCGCTATTTACTCGCAACAAAAAAGATTTCTTGCGAAAAAAAAAAAAAAAGATTTGGAAAAGCGTTGGAAAGATTGTATCACCCTAAAAGGTGATTAACAAAAGGTGTTATGTTGATGAATAAAAAAAAATTTTGCAAAAAAAATGTTGTTTTCAATTTTAGACTTGGGAGTTATTGATCGATGTGTTATAAGTGTAGATTGAACAGAGGACAAGTTGTTGGAAGGTGTGATGTAAGAAGTTGGAAGTTAAGAGGCCAGAAGATAATGATTAATTGTGCTTACACGTAGTTGACAAGTGTGAACCTACATAGATTGTTGTCGAACAAGGATCCGGAATCTGTCGGAAGGCCTATCTTGTACTTATGAAATTACCCTCATTTTGTGGAAATTGACGCGTTGCACCTCTACTTGTTTTTGTAGTGGTTAGCCGAATCTTCTCGGTTGCATTTTGACATTAGGAAAAATATTCTAATTGCAACCAAGTTATTTTATTAGGATCTATGAATATTAAGTTACTGTATCTGTGGATAAATTCCCTGTACGCGTCTGACCTTGAAGATTATTATTATAAATGGAACTTAACTGCTGCAAATTAATAGGGTTCGAGTCACTAGTAGCACTTGGAAATAGGATCTGACTCATTGACTGCATAAATACTAACTTCAAATCCTATTTACTTTATTCTTGTCAGAGTGGAATGATTCTAACTTTTGCGATATAAACTTCAATTCACCTTTCCTTTCATTATCGTCTATTACTTTAAAATAGGCGTCTCAAGGTTATTCATTTTCGTTTCTCCTCTATCGGTTACCATGGCAGCGACAAATTTACCATTGCCAGTTTCTTTTTTTAAACATTTCAGTTGAGGTCTGAATTCTTATGCGTTTGGACGTGATTTATAGTAAATATAAAGTCTATTTTAGATATCTATAAATAACATGTCTCTTTTTTACAAAATGATAGTTTTTTTTAATGAAAATACATAAATTATTAAAACATATCCTTATAATATATTAATATAATACCTATGCGTATACAAATGTATTTAATTTAAAAAAAAGTTCCAATGAGTTGTTTGATTTCGTTATATAAAGGTGTAAGAAAATTAAATGCTTTTAATTATATGTGAACAATATTTATAAAATGTTATACAGATTTTAAACAAATATCTTAATGATGCAGATTTAAAAAATAAGCCAACGATGAAACTCAAAATATCTTTTTCATTAGAAGTCTGTTAACGAAAAGAAAACGAAATGTGTGTGTGGGGGGGGGGGATTATGTCCATTCTCAGCTGTTGTTGCCATAGTTATAGACGGCAGTGGGTGAAAAATCTGTGACCTTGAAGCGCCTATTGTAAAGTAACAGACTATTACTGACGCATTACAACGCTTGGCTGCTGATAAATTCTACCTATCATTCATTTCACTATACAGGGTTATTCAAAATAATTAATCCGATTTTCATAAATAAACGATACGGAATGATAAGTAGCACACGAATGAAAAGTTAAAATACAGAAATTGTATTTTTACCATATGACTTTCATCGTATAATGTCAGTTCGCTATGAAAATTCTTGCTAAATACTTTGTATAGTGTCTGTGGTAATTGATTGTACTGCAATAGTAATCAGTTGCTTGTGTTCGATTTTATTTGTAGGAAATGGCGGCGCATAAACTTTATCTTTTACAAATCTCAAAAGGAAGGAATCGTACGGGGTCACATCAAGTGACGTAGGTAGCCAGCTGTGTAAAATGAGACATCTGGTCCACCTTGATCTATCTACCTGCAAGATAGTTCCATAAAAGCTTCTAAAACAGCTTTCGAAAATAGTTTTATGAAGAATGCGCGAGGACCATCTACTTTTCACAACATAAAACTTTCACATGTGTCCTTCGTTTTCATTTATTACTCCATGTTCTGCGTCGTTTATTTTTGAAAATATGGAGTTTTGATATTGTATGATTCTTTTTCAAAAACCCTGTATTTCATTAATTCACTTTTAATTAATTCAAGTCACGTTTCACTCATTGGACGTGATTCTCAATTCATACAGCATCATATAAAAGTCTGCAAGGGTTAAGTAAAGGGAAATGCTGAAAAAAAAAAACCCTTTGCTATTGAAGAGTTTAATGAAGAAGTGTAATAATTATTTACTTTTATCTCGCATTCACTAGATTTTCATTTGAATTAGATCACTGATTACTTTGAAGGTGGTTTTATTAGAAAATTTAAGAAAAAGATTTAAAATGCATAAATATTTTTTAAAAATGTTTAAATATAAATAAAATGTGTAAAATATTTTGAGTTAAAACAAATATCAAGAGAAAAAAAATACATAAAAACGAATAAGTATTTTTTAAAAAAAATAATTTAGTTTTTGACAAACCACTTTTTTTTTTTCGTAAGTTAAATAATTATTTTCCTGAACTATTTTTGAAACATTGCTGCAATTTATACACAGTTCCTATACTGCTTCTGTTAAAGATTATATATATAACATAATATTAAGTTTTGAACTCTAATTAACACGAACTCTTTTTACTTCTTCTCTAGAGTATTATAATTCCTAAATGACGGTGTTGCACCACAAAGTTACGAGATATTTTTTGTAATAAAATGCAATTAGTATCCATCCCTAATAGAATTTTGTGTTTTTCATGAGTTTATGCGAAACAAAGATGCAACTAAACTCCACTTAATCGAAAAAAAGGATGCATTTTCTTATCTTTTCCCTTCCAAATCATAAAAATAAAAACAAATGGGGAGAGAAAGTATGTGCTTCTCTACTTTCACTATTTCTTATAACTTTTTTTGGGAGTAATAAAGAGCTTTTTTTCTTGTTTTCATAGTTATTATTTCTGACAGGGTTTCACGAGAAAATTCCTTTTTTGTTTTAACTGAGACCATGAATTTTCGATTTACTTCCAGGAAGGAAAATTTAATGACTTAATCAGAATATTTAATAGTTTTTCATGCGAAAACTTGCGTGACAGACGTTTGCAGAAAATAAATATAGAACAAAACTTGTTTTATATTTGAGTTAAAGATTAATTTTACCTTATTTTGTAGATCACAGCATTAAGGAGTCTTTCAACTATTAGAAAAAGCTTATAAATATAATTAATTTTAAATTTATTAACCACTTAAGAGGCTATTGTTTTAGGTGGAGATTTTGGCGTACCAGATCATCTTCAATTTATTATCGTTTGCTTCAATTTTAATTACATTTAAGTTAAATATATTCAATTTAATAATTTATCGTTTGCTTTTATTTTAATTAAAAATAGCTGATATGATATTCAATTTACTGATTTATTGTTTCCTTTAATTTTAATATCGGAAATGTTTACTATTGTCCTTTTCTCGATATTTCATCGATTACTTTAATTTTTATATTAAATTGAGTAATTTAATAATAATTATAAAAGAAAAGCATACCTTGGGTGGCTGAATCAGTTTATTTCAAAACTTTTCATAGAACCTTTTTCTAAAATTTAGATTAATTAATAACTGGAGCACTCGTTCTTCGCACGAGTGAATATTCAAAATTAAATTCAACATATATTTAGTAAAAATATTTTAATATGAGATTTTAATGAGGAACAAAAATATTTGAATAAATACTATGGTCTACAAAAAATCCATAACGAATAATAAAATTCATGAACCTGACGTAATATGCGTCAGAATTATTCTTAGCAAACATGAAATAAGCGAGAGTATAGAGAGAAAGGAAATTTGCTCATTGTTTGTGCAGTTAAAAAATTATATATTAAATCCACTAATCCATTATTTTTTTCGAGTTCTTTTCTAAAAGAAGGCGAAATGTTCACAACGCATAATGTATGAATTCCGTGCCGATTGGATCAATAGATTTCTGGATGAAACGCTTAAAATAAAATAAAAAAAAAGTCCGGAATTGGTATTCAAAACCGCTATTTTCAAAAATTCTCAAAAATCGAAATTTTTTTTTATCACACCCAAAGTCAGGCAAATCTCTTTCAAAACACTAGGATCTCACTGATGGTTTAAGTATCGTAATTAGCGACACTTCGTCCGAGAGTTAGGCCGCAAAGTATACAAAAATATAGCTTAAAAGTTGTTAATTAAGAAGATTCTTAAAAACAAGAGAGAAAATTATTCAAAAAAAAATAGTTTTTAATTAAATAACTTTAAAAAGAGAAGTTCTTAAGCAAATTTGAAATCGGCGAAAAAATGAATCCAAAGTGGATAAATATTGAGGTCATGACTTCAACCCATATGCAGAAGTTTGAACGTAGTTATTTTAAGTTCTTTTATTGACTACAGTATGGTACACTCAACTCTTTTTTTACACGGTAGATATGTTCCTCAGAACACCGTGCAAAAAAAAAAAAAATTCGTATAAAAAATACATGCGACGTATGGTAAATTTGGGGATATGTTTCACAACTTTAAAAAATCGTGGAAGATGAAAAAAACTATATATTTTTTCCAAAAAAACCGTGCAAAAAAAATAATAATGAAATCCATATAGCATGTTAAAAATACAAAAACAAATCATTTTTGTTACAAAAAAATTAAAATTAGTGTACAGGGAAAATTCAATCTGTAGGTACATACAACATATAAAAATTCAAACTAACTAACAACTATTTATCGCTACTTGATAACAAGCGTGCACATTTATTACGAACTGGATCAAAAATGCTATCATCAGTAAAGTGTCAGATACGTGTAGCACAACCGACGACTTTGATTCAAAGGAAGAATTTCGTTCATTATTAACGGCCTCTGTTGGTTATTTTGTTATTCCAAAGTCTGTTATTAGCGGTTTCCCCCCCCCCTCAAGTTGCTTATATAATTCTTGATATCCTGCTACACCAAATTTAATATTACTTTGAAATTTTAATGCACGCTCTATGTCAGAATCATGAGTAAGAAAATATTATTCCATACCTGTAGCAAATTTCAAGCCCTCGCGCATTAAATCAGCTGTAAGTAGCTGAACTTCATCTTCGTCATTATCGACTTCTTCGTTATCATAAACTGTCATAAATTCGATAAAATCGTCCTCATCCAATGGACTTTCTAGCATAATTCTTCGATGTCAGCCGTTTGCATGTTGTTAAAACCTTCACCATCAATTGCATATGATAGACTTATAATTTCAGAACACACAGTTGATTTTTGTACTACGAAACTTCCACTTTTGACGCATGCTGATAAAATATTTTTCCAACAAGCATTTAAGGTTGATTGAAGCAAATATTTGAGGCAAAAGAAGCATGTGAAATGCAATCCATAATCATAAATTTTCTCCATGCTTCCACAACTGTCAAATTTCTTTCTTTCATTGAGTTTAAATATATTTTAAACTCAATGGAAGAAAGAAATATTAATAAATATTTATAATAATTTATTTAGTACATTTTAAATGCTGCTGTAATGACTCAAAGAGTTGGCGGTAAAAACAACATTTGAATATTTGGAGAAAAAAAATTTGGGGGTGGGGGTGGGGGAATTAGTGTTAGAATAAACAATTCAAGTAAAACAGTATGTTGGTGAACCGTGTTATTTCAAAATCGTGCAAAAAAAGAGCGTATAAAAAAATTGGTGTACATAACAAATGAACAGAAAAAGCGTACAAAACAGAAGCTTTTTAGTGTTTCAGAAGTTATGTTTTGAAGTCGTTTGAGTTTAGGATTTCTGAATAATAAGTCAAAAAAGGTTTTGAATAAAAGGATTATCAATATTGAAGATGCTGTTGCAAGAATTTGGAGCGTTTGGTTGAAAATATCCTGCAAAAGTAGGATTTTCAATTGCTGATAGGTTGTTATTAAATATTCCAATCAAAACAATCATAATTTTGCAACAAAATAAAAAACTAGAGTGTAAAAATCTAAACCTCTAAATAAGACCATTCTACAACAAAGAACAAGCAATTCAATAAATATAAAGATCTTTAAGACACTGTGTGAAGATAGATAGCCAGAAGCAACGAAGACCATGACGCCATGTGACGCAATATGCGCCAGAATCTTGCGAAGTGACGGCAAGTTCTTTTTTATCCGTTACCTTGATGTTAATTTTGTAAAAAACTGAAGTGAATTTCAAAACAACACCTTCGAAGTGTGCAAAACAAAAATCCTCAGATTTGTTGTATCACATTTCGTACTTTCACGTCTTTCCGCTTTTGCGGTACACCGCAAACACACGCATGCGCACATACTATTCCTTTTATTAATATAGATGCCATGCCAAAATTACAAAACCAGTTACTGGAGAGGAATTTCATCTTTGTGAGGTATAATAAGAATTATACACGCAAGCTTGTATATCACTTTTTTTAGCTTCCTAACTACTATATAAGTTGAGGTTTCTTCAACTAGATACATTTGAGACATTACCTACGTTAAAATAACTTATAGCCTAGTAAATAAGATTCATACTTGTTCAATGTGGTTGCTACAAAATGCTTCGAACACTAAAATGTAGTTTATAGAAATTCAATTTATCTAGACAGAATAGTACTATTACTATGAAATACCGCTACAAATATTTAAACATAACAGCTGTGATAAGCCACACATGAAATGTTTCCCCTTGTTGCAGGATTTAAAGAAAATATTTTTCCTTGTCGAAATCAATACCAATTCCAAGGATTTTATGAAGAAAGATCCATTTGACGAAACAGATAAAGCGATATTCCATCTACAGATAATACTGACTATGCCATATGTCTGAATTCGAAAATAATACCACAAACTCTAAGCCAAAATTGGGAATATCACATTATGATTTTCGACAATGTTTCTTTATGCATTAGTTACGAGAACAAGTATAAAATATAGCAACCGATTTTATTAAAAAATATAATTAATAACACTTTTATGAGAAATATAAAGTAATTTTACCAAACGATATCTTGAAAAGATTATTAATCCGAAATTCCAACAGCTAATAAACATTTATTTGTTGCTTAAATTTTAGAATATTTTTGCATTTATTTGCTAGAACAATATTCATAATAAAGGTGAAGAAGCATAATTTAAATTTTAAAGTAGTAACAGTTATCTGTGCTGTGTTAACAATTTTCGCCGCTTTCCAATTTATAAAATTTTCATTCATTACTTTCCGGTTTTGGAATTATATTTGAGATTTTAATATGCATTGTCAAACAAGCTTCTATCTTGAATAATCGTATCAAAAGTTAAGTAGGTTTGAAATCAACAAGAAATGATTTTTAATACAATATGGACACTTCTATTTTAGTGAAAACTGAAAGTAGGCAATTTTTAATGCAATGAAAAGACTCATTTGCAAGTTAAATTAGATAGTTTCATTAATTGTTTGTACATTAGAATATTACATATAAACGATTTTCTCTTATAAAATAGGATGTAAATTATGTAAGAAACTGTACAGTTCATTATTAGTTTATAAAAAACCAAGTTGTTATAAAAAAATTTAGTTTCGTTGGAAAAATAATTCCTGAATTTGATGAAACAATTCTAGGAATAATGCTGATGAAAAAATATTGCAATGTGGAATTGATGTAATCGCCATATTTTTTTATTAATTTTATAAAAAAAAGGCTTGGCTTTGATCCAAATGCTAGTTTTCCTTTGTACTTTGCTGTATTAGAAAATACGAATATTTTTTTATTTCTATATCTTTCAATAGAACGCAAAACTCTTATTTTTATTTTAACCAAGAGAATACAGCCTGATACATAACTACTTTACAATGAGTTAATTTTTATAATTTGAGATTGTATTTTATGTTATGTACACATTTTTACAGTATCAAACTTTCGTCAATGTATGATTTTAACAACTTATACACTTGTTTAATCTCTTAGATAGTATTTTTAAGAGTAAAAAATATGAACTATTATATTTTTCTCGCTTTTGGAATTTTTAAGCAAAATAACTATCAAAAGTATTTACTAAAATATCTAACAGTTTTAATAATACAGACTAACTGATTATTAACTAAAATCTATCACACTGTATTATATTAAATTTGCGAACTAAGTAAAGTTTATATAATACTAAGTTCTCAAACAGTACTATGCTGAATCTCATTCTATGATAAGAAAATCAAGCCAAAACTTAGCAGACTTTCAGAAATAATGCAGAAGAAACTTGAAAGCTGGATTTAGAGATTTGGTAGACTCAAAATTAAACATTTATTTTAAAAAAAAAAGCTGTAGAAGCTACAATTGCTGCAAAGTTCAAGTAAGAATAAGAGAATATAAAGGACAATTTATTTAATATCCTGCTCATAGTGCCTGAAATTTTCCCGCACAAGAATATTGTAACGAATTGTGCGTGATTCGTTATGAATGAGAGACAGAGTGACAAAATAAATAATCAATCAAGAAAATTTTTAGCCCTTTCATTCTAGCTTTAGAATACGAACGAACTATCGAACTATCAAAGTAAAATCAATGAAGTGGAGCGTTCACTTTAAGGCTCCCGTCTAGCCACCATTTTGATTTCGTGAACTTAATGTTAATCTTTCGGAATTTCAACTTTAATTCTCACACCTTTACTATTTGATCTATTGGAATGCAATAAAGTGTATCTGAAAGAGCCAAAAAATAATGAATGCTTCTGCGGAATTACTTTCTTCATCCGATTCTTAAAAATATTTTTATTCTTATTTAAAGGGTTCGTTTTTGAGTTTTCCGGTCTTTATAGAATATTATTAAGTATTTTTTAAAAATCGGAGAAAAAGGTAATTCCGCAGAAGCATTCTTTATTTTTTTTTGGCTTTTTCAGTTGCACTTTATTGCATGCAAATAAATTAAATAGTAAAGATGTGAGAATTCAAGTCGAAATTCCATAAGATTAACAATTAAGCTGAAGAAATCAAAAAGACGGCTTCCGTTCAAGCGCCATTTTGATTTCGTGGACGTAAAGAATCATTTCTTCTAACCGAACTTCTAAAATAGTGACACTCATTTACGTAAGCCACGGTTCTTTCACAAGGCGAGGTTTGCTAATCGAATAACATTGTAGAGTAGCTACAAAGGATAGTGAAAGGGAAATGCACTGATAACCCTTTTCAAAACTTACAAACAGAAATGAATACCTTTTTCAAACTTCCTATAGAAGAAGCCCTCAAAACAAGGAAGCTGTATTCGTTCTAAATATAAAATCTTATGCTGATACGCTTTCACAATCTGACTCGGCTTTTATACCATCATTTATTCTCCTTCCTATCAGGAATGTGTTTTTTTCCCCCAATCATCTCCCATAATTTCACTCCGGCATCTCTTTCATCTGAATGCAACCCATTCTTCCCGCAGACGATGAGCGAAAAAGATGAAAGCGGCGATAGTGTCATCTCCATTGATTTTAGCACCGAGATAGGGAGAGCACGTTCCTAATTGTTTTATCACCCTCCCTTTCAGCCAAACAAATGCTCTGAGGATGCTTTGGTGGAGCAGCTTCTTTTTTTCGTGCTCGGGGGATATTATTAACCTTCAGAGAGAAGCCGCTGTAAATAACAGATAATTGCTTTGGATTATCCACCGACAAACTTTGCTCCCCTTCAGTGTGGGAACTGGAGCAAACAGCTCTTTGGCATGCAAAACAACTTCAACGGATTGCAGCCGTCTTTTTCGGATAACAACACTTTCGTTTAGTTAACATCGTAACTCAAAATACGAAATATTTATGACGTTGATTATTATATAATTTTTATTGTTTTGGGGTTGCATGTTAAATAAATTAATCCTCCTCCACTTATACAAGTTCTGTCTATAAAGTAACTGTACTGGCTCAAAAATGATATTTATTTACTGTTTATGGTAAATCTATTGCCTTTCGGGGTCGATATAGCCTAGAGATCACGCTGCCATCGTTTTTTCCGACGAGTCGTGGGTTCGAGACCTTAACTATGTTCTAAATATACGTCATGTAGTAAGGCTGAGGCGTGCTAAATCTGGTCGAGGGTCGCAAAATCTCTCTATGATGTCGTGGGGTAGGTGTACTACTTGACCGAGGCTCAAAATTACGAAGTCTGTCGGCAATAGCCTTCGTGTTGCCTCTAGTGAGACGATAATAAACAATCAATCAATCAAATCAAACAATCTGTTGTTTATCTCCTTCAATATATATCCCCCAATAACATCCGCACAAATACCTATTCTTGGATTCCATAGGTCAAAAGCGTGTTGCAGTTTATTTTCCGAAACTCTCTTTTGGTTGTGATGTTTTCTTCTTAACAATCCCTTTGGAGCGGTGTGGAAGTTAGGAGAGGGGATGCCATCTCAGGTGTCGTCCTCGTCACTTGATCGAGGTTCAAGATTACGAGGTCCTTCGCCAATACCTCTCGTGTTGCTTCTAGTGCGACGTTAATAAAAAATTGAACTAAACTAAACTAGAAAAACTTTTTCTTAACAACCTTTAAGGTCTCAACTTGGGTTCCTTTTAGGAAAGATTTTATTTTTGGAAAAAGCAAAAGTCTTAGGGTGTTAAATCAGAGATATTTTGAGGATGCTGCACTGTCGCAACTCCTCTTATAATCAAAAAGGGCTTCACAGAAAGCACTGTGTGCTGAGGAGCATTGTCTTGAAGCAGAATGAAACCACTTTCTAGAAACCAGAGTTCTAGTTGTTTATTTCTAACGCTGTAACTTTTGTCCTTCATTACCCAGCTTTTGTGCCATATCTTAGTTTAAACTATTAAGGACAAGTAAGAAGAAATCAAAATAATTTACTAATATTAATATTCTCTAATGAATGGCTAAAGTCGCTCTACCTCGAATCCGTAATTAACTTATCAGAATTCTAACTTAGGATCAACTAATAAATTCGTAGTTTACCACTTCATTTGTATGATTCAATCGATTCACAAATAATGGATTCTCATCCTAATGTTTCTAATATAAAAAATCTTTTCAATCCCCAAAAGAAAAAGAAGATTTTTAAATCGAATCATTCAATTCTCTGTCAGAAAGTCGTTATCTCCGATCTCCTTTTCCATTAATTCTATTTCATTTATGTATCATTATCTCTAAATCACTTCACTTCACTTCTACCTCCATATGAATTACCTAATCAGGTTTCATTCTGGTTGGGAAGAAATTGAAATTTTACGCAATTCCCACTCAAATGATCACAAAATCGCCGTGGTTAGTGAAGAGAAGTTCGGGAATACCCCAATGTCACAACTTTCTCTTAGCTTAATCAAAAAAAAAAAACTTATTTTTTATTTTTAGTCCAGTTGCTTGATAAAGGAATTTCAGGACTATTAACTTGTTATATGTGATGTGAAATTTTTTTTTCTTTCAAACCAGTACAACATACCAAACACCATAACAGACACTTGACATTTTTACCATGTGATACCCACATATATTTTCCCTAATTGTCCTGTTTTTATGTAATTTTATGGAAATCTTAAGCCAGTTAAAGATAAGAATTTTTTTCAAAACTATACGAAAATCAATATTTCACTGCGCGCATAGTTATGAAATATCTAAGTAATGTTAATTTACCGAAGTATTTACAAAAGTAATGTCATTTAGTAGAAAAATATTCAGTTTTGAAATTATATATACTTTGTAAGAAAATTACAGAATTTTTTTTAATATAGTTACTAAGAAAATCATGAATTTTTAAGAAAAAAATCAAATAAAAATCCTATAAAATTTTCTGTTAACAATTAGTCTAAAAATTGAAGTTTAAGTCATAAAAAACTTATTTTGAATACTTGTATGAAATTTCAAAGTAATTTGATTAATAATTTTTAAAAAATACGGCGCTGAAACTAATTTTTTTTTTGTTTTGAGAAAAATGAAATTTAATTTGAAGAATTCTAACAAAAAATGCTATTTAAATAAGGTTCAGTTTTTTTTCTCGATACCTCTGGATATTTTGGTACAATTCATAAATTTTTGGCACCAAAATGTTTAAATAGGAGGGGACACTAATCCATATGTTTCACATAAAATTAAATACTCTTGAGGTTTCAGGATCTTGGCACCTCTTAAGAGTTAGGGGGAAAAAAACCACCCAGAACTCGAGTAAAGTAGTTTATTCTGTTTCAAACTAATCGCCCAACTTCATGGCCCACAGCTCTCTTCCTAAAGCACTTTTTGGTTATAAAACGAGTTGTAATGCCGTAGCATCCTCCATATTCCCCTCATTAAACACACCAGGACTTTTTCCTTTTCCAAAAATCAAATCTGTGTTAAAAAGAATCCGATTTTTGGGCCGTTGGAGGCTAGTAAGGAAAAAAAATATATCACTGCTATTAAAACAGTGATCAATAATTCGAGATAAAAACCAACGTTTTTATATGACGGCATTTCCGTACTCGGCAAATAATTATAAAATCTCCTCAACAGTTTCATTAATATCCTCAACCTATATTGTTATAAAATAATTGGCCACGCAGTCCGTGCCATATTTGGTAAGTTTAAAGATATTTTCAATTCTGAATTTTCATTAAACCTCAAATTTATTTTTCAGATGAAACTAATGTGCCAAAAACAAAGTATTAAAATATTTGTTAAAACATGTCGCAAATGTCTAAATATTTCATTGTTAGGCGAGTAAGAACAATTCCCAAATTTTCAGAGCTCTAGCTTGAGGGAAAGTTGGTTAAATAAACGATCGAAAATTTGATGGCACACTGATGCACACTCAGACTGACACTCGCCAAGTGAAATACATAAAAACGTTGTGAAAATTGAACTGCCACAGGTTTTTGCCCTGTGAAAAGAATAGGTCGATGAGGGGGTGCTATTAGGGAACACATAGATGAAACATAAGTAAATGCACAGGAAAATTAATTTCGACACCATTATGTTCTAGATCCTGTGGAGTCCTAGATATTTGATCTTGGAGTGCCGGTGATGTTTCGAACTCTTGATCATTGCGTTCGAAGAAAAGTTGACCGGTCGTTTTTGTTGCGCTATCAGCAATTAGATTTAAACAGATGTCCCAATCGGGCTACTTATTGAGGCGTTTTAACATCTGTTGTTGTTGTTGAAGAAAGCTGCCACATACTTCTCCTCCATTAACATCGGGATGATAGGAAGAAAATCATTCTGAATGATATTTGTTGAGAAGGGTTTTTCCCAGCCATTACTGAAATTCATATACGTCCTCTCCCTGTTCTGTTGAGTTTCGTTTTGGGGCAGATTCCATTGGGCATGATCGGCGGTCTCGAGTTCAGTGGCGAATCTCGTTGACACGTGCGCTGCAGCCGGAATGTCACTAGTTGTGATTTATATGCGATTGTCTTAGCTATACATAAAGACAAGTGTTTTGTGTCGGGGGCACACGCAACTATTAGCTCTGGGCTGTGCAGCCATCTAGTAACAAGTCTTGGGTCACCATTTCATCGGCGAGTATTTTTGACCCCGTGGGAACGAAATGAGTTTACCTTAGGGTGTCGGTGACATTTCGGATCCTTGATCATTAGGTGCAAAGAAAAGTTGGCCAGTCGCTTTTTGCTGCGCTCTTAGCAACTAGATCAAAAAAGACGTCCCTATCATGCTAGTTATTAATGTGTTTTTACTTCTGTCGTTGCTAATCAAGAAAGCCGCTGTTCAGTAAAATAAATAGCTTTTTTTTTATCCAGTCCCGTTATTTTATATTCAGAGTAGTAATTTTAAAAACTCGTGATATCACAGACATGTGACACATAAATGTCTTAAATTGGAATTCCTTCAAATGATTGAGATATGTAAAGGATGGAAACGTAGACTAGGTAGATTGATTGATACTTTATTAAAGTCTCTCGCATTTAAAAGGAACACGAGGGCGATTGGCGACAGGCCAAATATGCTGCTTTGAGATAGCGCAAATATGCAGAAAGAACTATTGGTACTTCAGAATTTGATAAAATATGCTCTTTCATATAATGATTATTACATTTTGTACACTTTGTATCTAAGTTCTCACTTACACATTTTAAAACTATATGTGGACATTAAAAAGAATAATTTACGAAATGCTAGTTTGTTAATTTGAGTTGTAAGGAATATGAGATTCTGTAAATGATAATAATGGTTAACATTTCATTTTAGGTTATTTGTAACGAGGAATGTTTAATGTGTTCTTATAATTATCTCGTTATAAAATGTAGCTTCAATTTAAGTAAGAGGGGAGATAAAATTTTAAGAATTCGGAAATTCGAAAAAATAAAGGAAAGGAAAACTAATCTAATTTTTATTTCAGAATCCCAGCACTGTTTCTCATTTGTTAAAATTATTCTTAAAATTTTTCAGAATTACAGTATTGCTTATTTATCAGTATCGATTTATATAATCAACAAAAAAATCAGCACTTTAACTCCTTTATCTTAGTGTGAGCGACATATGAGACTGAAAAACTATCATTACTTAAATGAGATTGTGAATCTCTGAAAAATATAAGTGAAACAGGGAACTTAAATGATTCAAAAATAAGTGAAATGGAAAAAATTATCAAATCAAGAGCTTTCGCATAGTTTATAAGAAACATTAAATGATTAATCAACTATTAACGTTAAACACTGAAACAACACGATATCTATTGAAGATGGACCTCGTAATTTTGAACCAATAAATAAACGAAGACTACACTTGGACTGTCACCATTCTCTTCAAACTTCCCCTATGAGCCAACGGGGCGACGGCGAGCTTCGACAGATTGCACGTGCATCAACCCCACAATGCGACGGCTCTTTTGTAGAATCAGCATTCAAAGTCACGACTGGACGGAAACAATGTCGGCCCTGAGTTCGTTACCGTGATCACTACACTACCATGGTCATCCATCAAAAAGGAATTGCAGACTAATTTCTGTTCAGTGGCCCAAAAAATTAGGAACTCCCTGCTATTCACCGATAATATCCTCAGAGACTTCCTCTGACCTTGATGAAAACAGAATTTCCTCCAAGAATGGACTGTGCAAGTTGCTGAAACTATCGAGGAGGAATATCAACCCATGCTAGCGAAATGAAAGCTCTTCGTTCCCTGAAATTAAAAGGTGGTGTTTGGGAACTTTTAACAACCTCATTGTGTATGATACTTGTCCTCCACTATGATGGAGTAGTGGGTTTTAATTTAGGATGGTTCCTCGTGTTTTTTTGAAATAACAGTTGCAAGACCAGGAAAGGGTTATGGAACACATGATGTTCAAGACTACAATTGATCCATTCAGGAGGAAATGACGCTTTCTTTCACTTTGTGGTAAACTTGTATCCTTC
>BMAW01077636.1:71976-95518 GCA_019974015.1 Nephila pilipes | reverse complement strand
AAGGATTAGTGAGAATGAATTTTTCATGCCTATATAGGCTTTGAACTTGTATCAAGGTTGTCAGAAAACTATCAATGTATCCTTTGGTTCTTTGTATCAAAGGCATGCGATTGGTTTGTATCAACCCATTTTGTGTATAAGATCCTATTTTTGCATTTTATTTCATCTGTTAGATTGGAAAATGGAGTGTGTATGTATGCCTTCAAATTAGTCTACTTTTGAAAAGTTTCAGTAAATGCTTTTCCAACTCAATTTCTCACTTAATTTTTAGTAGAATTGTTAGCCAAAAATTAATACAGCAATACGTAACTTCACACAGTCATTTATACTTTTATATTTTACATGTAACATACAATGAACAACATGGGGAATACATTCTTAAAATACCATATATTTGATGCTTGTTACACAGTAGTAAAATCCATATCACTCGGTCAATATATAAGCATTGGAAAAGACTATAGAAGCAATCAAGTAATACTTCCATTTTTACATTTGTAATTGAAATGATGCCTAAAATGGCGTGCTATCAAAATCTAATAGTTAACTAAGAAAATATGTTAAATGCTATAAAGATGAAACAGCTTTAGTTAATTGTATCTAAATGTTTAGATATAACTAACTAGCTTATCTACATATGAAATTTTAAAGGGTACAATAGTAAATAAAATAAATTTTTTAACTTTCTTCAATTTAAAATAATAATGGTAATACAATTACAATACCTAAAAAGTAATACACAACTGGTGTGATAATATTTATTTTAACAATAATATAAATCAATGAAAACAACATAATTTAATGAGAAAGTAAAATTTCAAAATTTAATGTAAATAAATGTTAATGTTGGCTTTCAGAAATTGTATTTTTTTCTGAAATGAAAGACATTGGATAAAACATATCACAATAAAAAAAATACTTTCAAAATTTATTTAGAGTTATAAGTTTGCTTTAAATATTTACAAAAAACTTCTGTTTTTCACTTGTTAACTCAAAGATTTTATCATATGCAGACAATGGTTTGAATCAAAATTATCAATGAAATAATCTATAAAAGGTATAAATTGCAAGAATTAATTCTACAGTAATAATATTTTTTAGTTATAAGTACATGGATAAATATAAAATGTATAATAATCATACTGAGATACCAATAAAAACTGTACACAAGAAATCATTTTAATATATGTATGGACAGCAGGCTTAATCTTGAGCTATGAAGCCCCATGCAGAAATAATTTCATTACACTAATTCCACTTCCCAATTAGGAATGTATATTATTTTAACAGCCAAAATAGAGAAATACATTTAATTGCAATTAAAAATTTAAAGCAAATGTAGATGATAAGTATGAGATCAAATTAATGAATTATTTGTTTATACAATATCATAGCACATATAAGAACCAAATCTGGATTACATATAATTCAATAATATCAATTTTCGATTTAATAAAAATGTACAAAAGCATCCCATCATACTTGGTGTAAAAGATGAGTGCTAATGATGTGATGTGAATTACAATTAATCTTTTAGATGCATTTATATGCAGCTTATACTAATTTGGCAATATAATAATGTACTGATTGTAAGTATTTATAGTATTAGTAAAAAGTTTACAATTGTTACTTTTATAATATTTAAATAAATACAATTATGAAGGCAATATTATAACTGTTAAGATGACATGAAAATAAATTCATGAAAAATTCCAACAGCATATCTGTAGACAAAATATATTTATTAAAGAAGTTCATAAGTACTTTTTAAAATTTTTTGGTGAAAATATAGTGTTAAATACCTCAAATAAACATATCTATAAAAAGTGTACAGAAACAAATCTAAAATTTTAAAAAAAATCTTACCAATCAATTGTTCCCATTTTGAATAAAATTGATTTTCTTTTCATAAAAGTACATTTAAAAAAAACAATTTTTATTTCAAATGATGAAGAAACATAAAAAAAATGTAGAAAAATGGTTCACTTATAATGCTGCATCATGGTTTTAACTGCTATAAAATGTTTCATAGTTAAATAGTTTTATAAAATTAATATTTACATAAAATTATTCAGAATACACATCTCATGCAAAAAATATTCTAATGATATGTAAAGTCTTTAAGTGTTTACTAACATTAAAAACATTCAATGAACTGAACAAATCCATAAAACATTCAATAGATAAAGCACTTATTATGGCAAGACTTTATGCATTTACTTATAAATCTCTAAAGCAAACTTTGTACACAAATAATATTCAAAATTTTCAGTTAACAATACAAAATCACCAAAAAAGGAAAAAAGTAAAAAAAAAAAAAAAAAAAACTAATGGAGGGGGGCAAGGAGCAAGATGGTAAAAATAATAATCACATCTTCACATCACTAATGAGAACTAAACGATGCCTTCACAAGTAATATTTTTTATCATAAAAAAATTAAAAAGTAAAACTAAAAAAAAAAAAAAAAAAAAAAAAAAAAAATCAGATCATGGAAATATTTGAAAATAATTTTAATACTCTTAATTTCTATTCATTACTATAAACTAAAATTGGCAAAAACAATAGTATAAAATAGTTAGATCACATGAAAAAAAAAATACAATAAAAAAAAACAATATTAAATATTCATATAACAACTCTAATAACACCTAAAAGTATAAAACATATATAATTCTAAGTCAAGCATAATCATATGCATCAAATTGATACTATAACAAATGACTGAATGAATTAATACCATGACAAAAAAAAATTATATGTTTTATACAGCAAATGCTCACTTGTAAACAAATCTGAGAATAGCAATAATTTTAAAAATACATATAAACCTTTCTTCACAACAATCTGACACCAATACAATTGTATTCTATTATTTTAAAAATTTATTTTTGCATTTCTCTTGTTTTTATAAAACGAGTTGATGTTACAAAAGTATTACTTTAAAAAGTGTTAATCAAGAAATAAATATCTATATTAATTCTATAAAATCTGGACTAAATCATATGAAAGCATTTATTTATATCTTAGATAAAGATGCAGGAGAATTCATCAACAACTGTATAAAAGCTATAGAAATATAAACAAGTGCTTTTTTTCACACCACAAATATAATTAGAAAGCTCATTAATAATAAAATGAACAAATGTGTTAATATGGAAATTAATTTCTCATAAAATTATTTCTGAGGATGCAAAAGTTCAGTTGAATTCAGAATAAAATGCAAAGAAACAACATATGATTAGATAGAACCTAGTTAAAATTTATTAGTGAAAAATTCATTAATGGATAGAACTTAGATAATTCATAAGATAGAATTTAGTTAATATTTTAATGGTGAAAAATTCATTAATGATACAGTTTTCGTCTCTAATTTAAAACGAGTCAAATAAATGCTGAAACAAACCAAAATTCTACACTTTTGTTATAAGGTATGAAACTTTTTTCCCTCAATTTTTCATATTGAACTACATTTAAATTATGAGAACTGATTAATATAAAAATTGCAAATTTGTTACCATCAAACATTTACTGTATAAGCATGCAAAATACAAAAATTTGATTAGTTATAAACAGGACCGAAAATGTAATGCTACAGCATATATTGACAGAACACATTAAGAAAATTGATAATTTATTATGACTCATTAAATTAAGCAAACACAAGCTTAATTGACATTTTTTTTGAATAATTTTTATTGATCTAAGTAATTTTCAAAACTCTTAACAAAATCATTTCTGAACTATGTATCATGAAGTTGGTACTCAGGAACTTCTGCATAGTTACTTATAGATACTTAAAAATTTATCCAATGTAGAGCCATTACTTTAAAAAAAAAAAAAAAAAAATCAAAAAATAGTTTTTACATAAAATGTTCAATTTAGATCATTATTTGTAATTTTTAGTCATTACTATTCAGGCCCTGATTATAACAGAATAAATTTAAACAATAGAAAGAGGATTGGCAAACATAGATATAATTTTAGAATCATCTTTTTCATCCTTCTCTTCATGTAAAATTTGTTCATTGCTTGATAGCAATGGGAGCGCATTTTCGGCACTTTCATTTAAGCTAAAGATGCTTTTATCCTTTTGAATTTTATTTTTCTCTTTTCCATCCAAAAATTTAATGGAACTTGTATCCAACGGTTCTTGAAATTTAACTTTACGAGAATCAGTTAATGAAATTGATTCTTTACTGCTGTTAGGTGTAGACTTCCTGCATAGGAGGCTTTTGGCTACTGGAATTACTAGTGCGCCAGATAAAATAATGAGAATGCCAGTGCAATAAAATGTTATGTCGTAATTTCCTGTGTAATCAAATAGAGCTCCTATAAATTAATGAGATGATTATTAGTACAACAAACATTTAAAACAGAAACTAATTAACTTCCAAAAAATTTTTTTTTGTAATACAAAAACTAAATGTGAAAAAAAAATTTATTACATATATTGTGAAATTATATATACACTCATAAAAATGTAGTGATTTTGGACATACAATTTTTCATCTAATCTTTCATAGATTTGAATAAAACTTATTAATTTAAAATAAGAAATAATTTTAAAAATTATATCATATTTCTAGTTAAATTTAACAAATCACTTAACTGAAAAAAAAATTACTGAGTATTTTAAATTAATTGATGGGTGCAATACCCAAAGTTGAATAAAAACTAAAATACTAAGAAATTAAAACTTTTATACAGATGCAGTTTTTGAAGAATAATTCTTAAAAAAAAAAAAAAAATCTTTACGACATTGAGAAAATATTACAAAATTAAGACTGTTCTTAAATCTTTCAAAATACCAGATATTAATAAGTTGAGTATTGAAGTAACAGGAACATATTTTTGTTCCGTTAAACGACAGTTCAATTAGGAGCTTGAGTTGAATCATTATGAATTAATTTTCTTTTAGAGTGAGATGTTATCAACAAATGATAATATTTATACACAATAAATGTCTAACAAATTTGGCTGCATCATCTCACAAGAATATTACAATAAGTACTTTTGTTAAGATACAATAATAATAAAAAAAAAAATCAAATACATTTTTATAGAGCTATGATTCTTGATCACACTCAATCTCAAATGTTAATATAATTTAAAAAGTCCAAGAAGTAAAGTAACTCAAGGGATGAGGTTCACAAACTGAATATATATATAGTTGAATTAGAGGGAGAGAGAGAGGATATTTATAACGCTGTGAGCCCTGTGAAATAATCATCAGAAAGATCACTTTGATCTTAAGTTTGCAGTGAAATACAAATAATTTAAACTTTAACATTTGTTTGGAGAGCTGTTTCTTCAAGTTTCTGTATGAGAAAAAGCTTTTCAAAATTGCTCAAAATATATCATAACTGGAGATTTTTTCTTGTAAAAAAGGAAACATGAAGTCTTATTTCTCCAGAGAAGGGGAAAAAAATTCTGAGCTGCACTACTACATTTTATCACCTATATTGATGCACGAATATTATAAATCAGAAATCACCCTCCCTCAAATCAGTAAAATATAAGCACGATTTATAAGAGTTGTTCAAGGAAAAAAAAATTTGCTTATATACTCATATCTTTAAAGTTATAGCGGCCTTAGCAAAAGTCACGCGATGAAGTTAGCAGATCTATTGTGAGCTTAAGACCCTCCCCCCCAAAAAAAAACATCGTAAAGGTTCCAAATGTAATTGAAGTCCACAAAAGGTTGAGTTGCACGAATTTCAGTAAAATTAGAATGTTTCGACAGGTTAATATAAGTTGAAACAATCATACTTCATTAAATTTCTACAGAAATTTTTTTCATTCTTCCCACCGTTATTATAGATTGCTATATATGTGTATGTTACAAATATATATATAGAATACCTTGAACATTAAAATTTTATTTCAGTTTTCAAATTAACTATATTCTTATTCCTTTAATACATGAATTACAGTTCGCTATTCGAATTTCAAATAATTCTGTTTTAAAATATAAAATTCTCTTTCACCTTTACGATGCTTTTGTTTGATTGAGTAAATGTGTTAGTTGAGGATATTGAACAAAACAAAGGCTATTATGCCCGATGTTTTGCATATCGGCAGTCCAGGGGGGGAGAACCCACCAGCGTTTTTATTTTATTTATTTCTGGTAAATTACGCATTTACAAAAACCCAAACCGAGAAAAAGTTGGACCCGGAGAATGGTTTTGGTACAGGGCGTTTTAATAATTACAAAGTGTTTTGAACAACGAAAAATACAATCATATTTAAGATCAAACATTGAACATGAAATACATTGCTTAATATAAATTAAAGAAGTTTTAAAAATTTTAGCTAAATTAATATTATATAATATATATAAAAACTAGTTTTAAGTAATATAAAATTTATATTTTGCATTTTAAATTATTCCAAAATCGTTAACACTATCTTCATGATTTTTTTGACCGAAATTCTCATTCAATAAATATAATTCTAATAAGGGAGGAAAACGTAACAGTAAGATCTTAAATTATTATATTTTATCTATAGAAAGACCTTTTATGTAGATGGAATGATAATTAGAACCCACTAAATCATTTTAGATTAATTACATAAAATTTTGATAAAATTCAGATATACTACTTTTAAATAAATGTCAAATTTGTAATATTGTAATGCTGGTTATAAATTTCCATAATTTAATTTTTCCATTCGCAGATTTCGAAATTTATCAAATTATATCAACGCAAATGTAGTTTTGTAAGGGACTTAACAACGTTTAAGACTGACCCTTTTATCAACTATCTATTTTAAGAAATATTATATATAACCCAAACGCTATAAATTTTTAATTTTCTTTTAAATGACGTAATTACACCAGTGATTGATTATATCTGAAAAATATAAAATCCTGATCTTCAATAGACAAAATTGATTAAACAGTCCCTTCCCAACAAAGTTCTTTTTGGCAGTATCGGAAATCACTTTCAATCTTTCAGAATTTCCATTGCACTTAATATAGAAGATTTAAGTCCCAATTTGAGACTGCCTTACAGAATTTTAATTCTTTTTTAATTTACACTTTCAATATTAATATCCTAATAGTATGATTTTATGACATCTTTTTTATTACATTTCTTTCTTTCATTAAGGCATACTAAGTGACTGAACTCAAGTTCAAATAATGGCAATAAGTATTTCTATAACATATTTCATTCATTAAATTTTGGATACCATCCGTATATTTCTAATTTTAAAGATAAGAGGTTTATATTGGGTTCAGTAACCCTAATATAGATATACAAATTACTCTTTTAGGAATAAAAAAAAATGGACAAGAAGAAAAGAAGCATTAGCAAAGAATGAAATAATAAACTTTCAAATTACGCGAAACTAAAATCAGACAGAATAACGGTCTTGTGCAGTCGAGTCTTTTTCGCATGTTCCAAATATATAGAGCATGCGCAATCGATATTTCAACTGCATTATAACAATGATTTCGTCAAGGTTGCTTTTAAGATATGAAATAAATTCAAAAGAACTTTCACTAAAGGTCAATTCATTCTGAACTATTTCAGTATTGATTTGGTTTTATTAATATCGCACTAGAAGCAACACAAGAACTATTGGCAACGGAACTCGTAATTTTGATCCTCGGCCAAGTGAACGAGGACAACGAGCTGGCACATCCTTTTCCTAATTTCCAGACCATGCTAAAGGGAGGATTTTGAGCCTCAATAGATTTAACGTTGGTCAGGTCACATGGGTCTACGAAAAGCATCAAGGAACGAACTCACGTCACGACGAAAACTGACGGCCGCGACCATGACCACTAGGTTACCGCGGTCAAACTATTTTAGGATCTTCCCCTTGAAAATAATTTTTAATTATTTTCTAAATAATAATCTGGGTTATCATTTTTCCCGAAGAAATTTAATTTATCAAATTGATTAAAAATTTATAAATTTATCTTCAATCACATTATATTAGTCATGAGAAATAGACATTAAAGACACAAAAATATATATATTTATAGAAAAAATCATGTAATTAAGGACTAAAATTTAGAATTAGAAAATTTTTGAAACGTAATGAAGATTACTGTTTCAAACATTTCTTTTTTAAAAAAGAGAGTTCAGAATAAGATTTAAAAAATTAAATACACGCTCTGACATACATAGCATTCAATTTATTTATACTGCATGCAGTACATAAAATAGAACAACTTAAAGAGAGGGAAAAGAATGTAAAAATAAAAATGGATCAGTAATTAGTTATTCACATTCTTACAAAATCTTACCTGCAGCAGGAGGGCCAACCAGACTAGCAATTCCTTGAACAAGCAGCAAAAGTCCATAAGCTCCCGTAAAATTATCGAGGGATATCAGATTAACAATAATGACTGGAACTAGTGTGTAATTCGCACTGATAGTGAAGCCGTAGATGCCGACAAGAGTAGCTGTGGCGTAATAGCTGACGATTACTGGTAATAGAACTAATGACAATCCGCTGATTAAAATGAAACCACTATAAAGAAGAGATGGATCAATCCAGGGTTTGTCTCCCACGTAACCAACAATAACCTAGAGGAGAGTAATAAGTATTTAACCAAACATCGATAGAATTACAAACTGTATTGCCAGCAAAATGCCAAAAGACAAACATGAACGATAGTTATAATGGATAACAGATAGGGTTTATTGTTAAATAATTTTTTTTTAAAGAAAATTATTAAAAGGAAAAGAGTTTTCATTTAATATTTACGTACTCTAAAAAAAAAAGATGTACAAAGGCGTTATCTGATCGCAAAGAAATATTGCATGAAGTTGGGATCTTTTCAGAGTTCACTAATTTTAGAAAAGAAATTGTTTTAAGTCATAAAAATACACCAACTTTAAATTATAATTCTGTTCAGGAATACACAAAGAATAACAGGCAAAATTCGAAATGTTTGATAAAAAATTATATATATATATATTCGTTTTTTGAAAAACCTTTTTTCGTTCTTTAATGAACTATTTATTCTCAGATAACACGTAGATGAATGATTTTTCCAAATAATTTTACATTTTAAAAACTTTATTTCTAAAATGGACTACTTGATGTATGGCCATGCTTTGAATTCAACATAATATGAAATTACAAGCAAAGTAATCTCATTAACAATCACTTTCTGCTTATTATTTCATATTTTAAGTACTGCATGAGAGTAGGTTCAAACAAAAATGTGTAGCAATATATTCGATCAAGTTATGTAAGTATTTATGTTAGTAAAGGAATACAAAAACTGAGAGTAAAAGTAGTGCCTTTATCCAGTCAGGACAACATTAAATCATCAATTTTTTTTTAAGTAGATAGTTTGTAAGGTGTATCAATATTACATTTCGAATCACTTCACGTTTTGCGCGTACGAAAATGAAAACATCGCATAAATCAGAATACTGTGACGTTCACGTAGTGATTTAGGTTATTTTTAACTTCCGAGTTTAGTAATTGCGTGTTTTACGAGACATTATGTATATCAGTTTCATAGAAATATATAAGCGTACGCTTTAGTAAAACACAAAATGCACATTTTTATGAAGTGAAAAAAGTGAGGATTAAAAAAAACAGAAGAAAAAGCAAGGTTTTCTTGAATCAAATTTGTAATCAACATTATATATATATATATATATATATTTAAAAAAAACGATACAATATTTTATATTTTGAGTAAATTACAATTGTTTCAAAAGATCTTCCTAATCCTTTTGTTTTTCAAGAAAATATAATCGTCTGCCATTGCTTTGTAATCACGAGCGAAAGAATAATATAGTTATAAATTTAATGTAATAAAAAATGTTTTGAAATCTAACTGCACTCAACATTTATACACTGAATTTCATTTAAATTAAATAACCTACGCCATATTTTAATTACAATTTTAATTCAATTTTTTTTCCCAATCGCAGTAATTGATAAAATATTTTTCATTCTTTTCGTCAGCATCGTTATATGGCAGTGCAACAAAAAGTTGTTTTGTAGATAAAAAGGAGCAATTTCATCATCACCATAATTTCATGTCGTTCTAGGGAAAGGGCTTAGATCTATTGTACTCTTCAAAATTCTATTTTTTTCGGGAGTATTCATGAAAGAATAACAATTTTCAACGACTCCGACGAAATCACGAATATCTTTTATTTGGCATGAGTTCTGAAGCATCCACATTTAGAGAATTTAAGTACAATGTACATAAAGTGTTGATGGGAATTTTTCTCTTATTTTGGCTTATACATCGTTGAATGTTCTTGACATGTCAGCAGCAGTATCATAACCTAGGCTTCTTATATATCCGAAAGATAACCGTAAAGCTTCTAAAGTTTTTAAAATTGTATTTGCTACATCTTCTTTACGCGTTGAAATTACTGGCGCCAAATGTAAAAAAATTTTCAACTGATGAGGATTTGATGTCCTCACTTTCTACAAATCTTACACATAAGAGACTTTCTCTATAAGAGAAATGTCTGTGGTTTCATCCGCTATCATAAAAAAAACATTTGCTAGAATTTATTTTTTCAATAAATTTTTAAAAAATTTTTTTGGTCGAAAGCATGTATAATTTCGTTTTGTAATTTAAGTCATATATACGATGCATTATTAGAAGATTATTTTAAACGCTCTTCCAGCATTTTATCAGCTGTATCTGTTAAGAATTTAAGCAGGAAATACCCATCATGATGTTTATGTACTTTGTTTTTCTCTGTTCCTTTAATTTGGTTATAATATCGATGACCTTTTGAAGGAAGCACATTTCTACCACGGAAAGGTCCTGTTTTTACTATAGGACTAAGCCTTTTTTTTTTCTTTTTCTGCTTTCTTTTGCCCGTCGAACGCTGCAGAATCAATCATATATATTGCGGAGAGTTTACGTCTTGTACAATGCTCTTTAAATTGTCAGCAGTTAGCAAAGAATGTATATATATATATATATTTTTCTTGATGTTAATGGGATTTTTCTGTCTATTTGCGCCAGAAACGAAACGTCTGATTAACCAACTGTCCAATAGTTGATTGTTTGATTTGCCCGGCAAAAACTACACAATAACTATTTGTTTTAAATTCCATCTTCAATTTTAAATAAGTGATTCATGAGTATTTTAACAGTAAATTATATCGAAATTTCCTCTTTACATTTTCATTACCAAATGAAAAGTTAGGAAACACATGTGGCTGTTGCATCCAAAATTCTTCATGAATATCAATTTTTTCTTCTTCAGTTATTAGCTTGTGATAGGCGTAATTTAATATGTCACATTTTTCTAATTACGATGTCATATTTATATCAATTTGGGTACTTTTTGAAGTATAACGAATTTTTGAGCTTTGCACTTGCATTTACGTTTCCGGTTAAGATAGGTGATTTTCTATTTCTTCGCTGTTACTGAACTCCTTGATAAACAAATTAAACGGAATTTAATGCTCCATACAATGTCATACCAGGGTGTCTCCCAAATGCCACTGCATGTCAAGGGATTAATGTACAGTTTTTTTGCTTCAATTTGACGTTTGGAATTTTTTTCAAAAGAGTCAAAATAATTCAAAAGCTATTTCCTCTTATTTATTATCGAATAGGAGAAAAACACACACAGGAAAATTTTAAGTTATAAATAAAAACTTAACAAGTTGAGCAAAAGAAAATAAATTCGACCCAGAGCTTTGGATTATTATTCGTTTACAAACGCTGAGAGTCAAGACTAGCTCCTGGACGAATCAATTCACGAAAAGGGAGATACATCGAGATGGGCGCTTTCTGAAGACCTGTTTTAGACGTCCATAGATCACTGCCTGGAAGTAAAGAATGCTTCCTTTCCCAGGAAACTATGTTATTGCGATTGGAAATATCTTTAAGAGATGGCCCCCCCCCCCGTCAATAAATACTGAATCAGAGGCACTTTTTTGAGACAACACATATTTTTCTATTCTTTTCTTAGTAAATGGTTCGATGGAAGAATTTTTTCTCTTCATGATGGAAAAAAAATTTAAACACGGGAAGAAAAAAAAAGTTCATTTTAAACAGTTTAGAACATCTATAATAGTACAATAAAAATAAACTTAAAATATTCCAACACAGAGAAAAAAATCTTGAGGGAACGGGAATGCATATGTCCCTTTCACCTCCGGGTATGCCACTGCATGGAAATATTATGGACATTAGTAAAGATAAGACGACCATCATAGTGACCTACAGGTAATTCTACAGCTACAGGTTTCCGAAAACACTGTGATTCATGTGTGAACAGTAAGCGATATGAGAAAACCCATTAAATACTACAGCAAAGTATTAAAAAACCTTGCAGAATCAACAATGAATTACAATTCTTCGATTCTTTAAGACACTGAAAAAAAAAAAAAAAAAAAAAGAAAAGGCAAACTTAATATATCAGAATAACAATGACCGTCTAGGGAACCCATGCAAACAATGATAACCTCGTTCTCAGGAAAGATTATTCCTCAAATCCCACTCGGTGCATTGCTATAGCTTCTTAACTTCCTTTTCATCTGTTGGTTAACTTTGATATTTATTCCGAAACCGTAAAATGGCTGTATTACCAGCACTGACCGCATTTCATTTCTCCTAGTTATTTAAAAATTCATTGAAGTAAATAGGAATATGATATTTATTCATTTAATGGAACTTGATCAACCAGAAAATATTCAAGTTCACAACGAGCATTCATAGAACTACATATGCTCCACCGTTAAATAATCTTAATTTGAGAATTATCTCAAAACGTATTAAATATTACAACAGAAATATAGTAACATATTCAATATTCTCATGGCGAAAATAAATTTAGCTACAGATTCTTTACGTCATAATTTATTTTTTTTAATAATACGCATTAATAAAACAGAAAGTTCAAATTTCACTCACCACACCCAAGCAGTTCAGAACACCAAGAACCGAAACTAAAAAGGATGCACTCTCTTTGTCTGTGCCAGTTGTGGTTGCATGATCAGGTATGTAAACGTATGGTACATCCACACACGCATACAACAAAAAATTGGAAATGCAAAATAAAGTATAACCAACATTTTTAAAATTACTAAAATCAAACATTTCCGTCATAAGGTCCTTCAAATCATGGAGAAATAAGCATGGCTGAAAAGGAGAATAACAATGAATTAATTACAAATGTTTATTTCAAAAAAGAAATAATGAAAAAAAAAATGTTCATAAGTTAATATAATAATTGATATTGATTTAATAAAAAAATTTAAATGTATTTCCCAATTAAATAAAATTACACACAAAAATCAAGACATATTAAGGATTCGAATATAGAAGAATTTTAAAAGTTGAAATGTGAGCGAGAAACACATGAATGGAAGATACAGATGAGCTAACCTTCTCTTTGATAAATTATGAATATTATAGTTCAGCGGTTGGATGCTTTTCGACCTATTTGAGGGAGAGGACGGTAAGTTGACCTTGATGGGCCGGCGGAGTTTCAAATCCTCCGCCAATAGATCCGAAGAAAAGTTGATCAGTCGCACTTTGTTATAAGAGGTCAGATTTGGACGACTCTTTGTCTCAGAAGAACAAAGAGTCGTCCAAGCCGGGCTGGTTATTAAGCGTTTTTACTTCATTCGTTGTTGTTGAAGACAGTCGCCGCATATTTCCCCTCCAGTATCATCTTGATCATACGAAGAGAAACATTCTGAACGATATTTGTGGAGAAGGTCGCTTTTCCAGCCTTTAATGTAATTGACAAACATCTCCCCATTTGTTTTGAGTTTTGCGTGGAACAGTTTTCCATTTGGTGTTATCGGCTGTCTCTAGTTGAGTGGCGGGTCTTGTTGTCACGTGTGCCGCATCCGGAATATTACTAGTTGTGATTTATGTGCCGTTGTCTTACTTAGACACACAAAGGCAAGAACTTTACGTTGGGGGCATATGAAATCAGTAGTTATAGGCTGTGCTACCATCTAGTGTTCAAGTACTGAGTCACCACTTCGGCGTTAAATGTTTTTAACCTCGTGGAGGGAGGGAGAGTTGTTGACTTTTAGGAGTGGCTGCGACGTTTTGAACCCTTGGTCACCGGGTCAGAAGAAAAGTTGTCTGATCGCTTTTTGCAGCACACTTATCAACTAGGGGGAAAAAGTAACAGTCGGGTTGGTTATTAAAGAATTTTAACATCTGGAGTTGTTGTTGAAGAGAGCCACCACAATCGTAAAGTCTCAATTATTCGACTTAAAAGGTCGGCAGGACGTACAATAAGCCGAGATGTCAGCTAACCGAAAGGTGTTACGAAAAAGTCTATTAAGTGCCTAACTCTTCGTATGATATATTTTTACACATAACGAACCTATTAATAAAATTTTACAAAAACACACACATACGACATGTGACACGCGAGAGGGAGGGGAAAAAAACTGAAAATAATGAGCTTAAAGTTACAGAATTGTCTGACTTAAATACATTTAAAAAGTTCAGTACTGTCATGATTTAATGAAAATTTGGATGGTAGTTTGCTTTCTTGACGAAAACTGTTTCTTCTCTGCCAAGTCTCACCACCTTTGCTGCATCATCATTATACATATTCCTATAACTTCTTCAATAACCATCGTGTTGCTTCTGGTGCGATATTAATAAAACCAAACCAAATATATAGCTTCTACTGTAGTTCCATGTATTTTATTGCAATTTCTAGATTCTTATATTCGTCATTAACATGAAATTCTGAGAGACATACAATGATAAATTATCTTGCGCAGAGTAGTGTCAGAAAATAAGGGTAGGGCAAATGACAGAATGTACATCATAGTGTATACAGAACGCCATTTCACAGACGGAGTGACTCTTTGCGGTGGGATGTCCTATAATACGGAATGTCGCTTAAGGTTATGATAGGACAACGAGGCTGTACAGTAATTTGAATAATCGGCCTATGCGTGTTTTTAAGAAATGGTGATGTATATAAAAAAAAATCTACAAAGGAAGAAGTACAAAGTCATGTGTTTTTGTGTAACTTTCTCTCACGCCATTCCTCAATTGGGTATCAAATTATCTTAAAAATGCAAATTCCAATATTCTATTCCTAAAAAATGCAAGATTTAATGTTGAAAAGTCGGAACATAAAAGCTAAACTTACACAGCAGTCTATTGATTCGATAATGACACAATTTGGTTTGGTTTCCTGTTCAGGTATGTTGGTTCTGTCGATGACGGGTCACTTGCCTAAGTGGCGAATTATGACGAGTTTGTTGTTTTGTCTATGACGGGAATGTTATTTTGTAGAGGACGAAATTATGACTAAGCAAGGGGTGAGCAGCCCGTGCCCCTGTACCCATCCCTTGCAACAGCCACTGATAAAAAAAGCACACAATAAGGTCAATTTTGGGATAAAAGACATCTCAAATAGAATGACTGTCTTCTAAAGACGATGTATGACTATCTACGGACAGAAGTATTAATGTGAAATTGTGCGTCATTTCCCATCGGTTTTGACACACTAAAATTATAAGCATCGTGCAGGGAAAGAAAAAACTATTGTATCTTCATTAAAAACCTCTAAATTTAAAACAAAGAAAAAAAAAAGCAATTAATTTATAATGTAATTTTAGATTTGTATTATGGGAGAAATAATACGTAGGAACTAATTATTTCAACAAATTTTAAATTTATATAATCCAAAACTAATTTTAGTTTTATTTCACTATAACACCATCTCACAATTAAGAAAAATGAAATGTCATCATTTCTGACAATGAGGATTTCATCGAGAAACAGTTTTTCCCTCTTAGCCAAGAATAATAAATGAAGAATACATTACATGAAGAATAAAAAGATTTATTATATCCTATTTTTATGTTTATATCATTATCTTGATATATTTTGTTAAAACTGAGCTCCGCCAAAATTATTTTATCCATAATATTTCTTCAACAGCTATAGTTTACTATTTGGTCCTACCTGAAAGCATTTGAAGTTCTTACGTCGAAATATCTGCAAGTCACTGATAGCGTTTTATCATTTTTTTTTAGAATAAAACTTTTAAATCAGCAAAATAACAGTGGTGAGAAAAGAATACTTAATGTAACGCGCAATGAAGGGATTCCGAATGCTAAAATTTAAAAGGAAATTTTCTGTGAATTAAAAATTTAACTAAGCAACTTCATTTTATAAAAGTGGATTGGTAATCATTAAAAACGCCAACATCTGCATTAAAAGCATAAGAATAAAAGCAACTGAAAAAAAAAAAAAAAATAAAATTAAATTAAAAAAAAAAAAAAAAATTGAATTTACTTTACCAAAAACAAAAACAAAGGAAATTTTTTGAATACAACGAAGTGGTACTATAATAGGGCGCAAGTGACGAGCTGCAACAGAAGTACTGTTACAAGTCGTGTCACAATTTTCTCATTGCTTAACGATAAGAATGCATACACAATAGGTCTTTTGTTAAGTTACAAAAAAAGACTTGTATTACAGAGATCTTTTTTCGGCGTCTCAGAATTTATTTTGGTTAATACACATTCAAATATATTTTAGCTAAAACGGATTACAACAATGCAAAGAAAATAATTTCAAATATAAGGTTTCACCACCACTACGAGAGTCGAAATTTTAAAATATAAAGTGATATTCATTCCAATTTTTTTCAATGCATTAATATCTTAACAATTACTACAGATATTCTGCATTTGTTGCAAATATAATTTAATATTCCAGCCCGGAATCACATTTTCGAATGAGATGATCCCCATTGTGAAAAATTAATAATATATATTTATAAAATATGTATTTCTGTTAAATGGATCACAGTGTTTATTTTTTTAAAAAAAACTTCGAAATATTCAAAAATTTGAAACGGAAATGAAAATGTAACCATAATGAAAGTTTAATTTTCCCGCTAAATCACGAAAAATTTTAATACTAACCTTTTCTTCCGGAATCGTAACCATACTGTTACGAAAAATATTAGGACAACTGGATGCTTTTAAGCGATAACGATGAATGTTTAACATGGCTCCTCTGTAAGTAATACTGCCTCTTTGAATCTTTAAGTTGCGAAGATATGCCGCATCAAGTTTTCCAGCGATGGACGACGCTTTCTGATCTGGATAAGGAAGCGATTTACTGACACTTCGACTATGAACTCTCTTTCGTTTCTTGGTGCTCTTTTCCTTGTCATTACGTGTGGTAACTGATGACGACTCAACAGAACCATCAGGATCCTTCTTTATGATGGCATCTAAGAGATAAGGATGCTGTTCCAATAGAGAATTTAGATGTGTGCCTTCTTTACTGGACAGCTCAGATATGACTTCGAGACAGTTGTCTCCAAGGTAGGTCGGTAACTGCACCATTGAACTACAAAGTCGTTCGGAATTTTCCAAAACGCCATTGCCAACAGCGTTGTCTGGCTTGCCATCGCTTGCATTATCTCCATCTTGGGTAGGGGATTCAAGATCTCGCATTAAAGCCCCGAATACTACCATTTTAAGGAAAAAACCAGACAAAATCAAAAGGGTTCCTTGCCAAGAATATTTCTCTTCAAGCAAAATGGTCAAGGGGGGAAATACAAAGGTGCCGATGCCAGTTCCACAAGCAGCTAGGCCCGTCGCCAGAGACCTCTTCTTCTCGAAGTAGTATGCAACAATCACGATAGAAGTGACGTAGCAAAGTGCAAGACCCAGACCAGCGATGGTAAATGTCAAGAAGAGAAATTCAAGGGAATCAGCGACAGCACTGACGGCGAAGGATATAGTCGAAAGTAGTGCACCCAAGATGCACATTTTTTGACAACCATAGCGATCGATGAGATAACTTGCAACGGGACCGGCTAACAAGGGCATGCTAAGAAAGATGGACCCAACCCAAGAAGTTTTCGCCTTACTAGCTCCGAAGTAATGAACGAAATCGATGAACAAAACCCCAAAAGAAAAAGATATTCCATCTGCTATGAAGTTAATCATAAAAGCAGCAAATACAACTACCCAACCCCATCCACCGTCAGGTGGTAAAGGCATAGTGGTGGTTCCACTGTCACCCGAGGAAGAGGAGGACGAGGAAACACTAGGGGTGCTAAGCTGATGATTGGTTTTTTCTTCCCCATCATTTTTTATATCACTAACTTCAACTTTGTATAGTGTTCTGTTAATATTTGAGTCATTAAAGTCCACATTTTCTCGGCTTTTATTAATAGTTGAAGCCATATTTGTGAAATAAGGATTAAATTCTTGATGCTAAATATATCTTTGGTAAATAACATATACTCATTCAGCGAATTTGATGTTGCCATCGGCCACACAATGCAGGGGTCTTGTTTCGTGTTGAAGTTCCGCATCAAGACCTTTGGTCCATTAGAAGCAATCCTTGAAAAGAATGGGCACTGTAAAATAAAAAAATAAACTATTGTAAGATTAAATTCATTCATATCCAGCAAATATATTGTTCATTAACATTACTTATTAATTTAAAACACGAGGGAAAGAAATCAACCATTATTTAACCATTTTCATAACGGGAAATTAAAATTTTAAAAAAGTTGCAGAAGGAAAATTTATGAGTACTTGAAAATGATAATCAGAATAAGCTATGTTTAAAAATTTCTTGAATGAAGATTGTACAAAAATTTTGCCAATGCATTTCGGAATTAAAATAACATGGATCTCTACTTACACGAATGAAAAAAGTTAGAAAACGAATTATTTGGTGAAATTATTATAACCATAGCAAACACAAGAATAGCTGAAAATGTCCAAAGATGAAAACAGCAACCTCAAGTTGAAACAGCTAGTTTTATTACATATTACGTGGGATGACAATATCTTCCCAACATATCGCAAATGTTGTTTATTTTAGCAATGCTGCAAAGATAATGCGTGTGAATGAAAAGTTCATTTACTGAGTTTTGTACTCGCCTACTCATATCAGATAAATGTACAACAATTTTAAAAGAAAACTATACATCAGTTATTGCGTAACTTTCCCATTTAAACACGAAGTTTTTAGATAATTATGGAACGTTAAAAACGGGACTTGAAATTAAGTCTAAAGTTAAGTTTCGAAGTTTCAGTTCCGAAAGTTTGTAAGTTAAAAAAAAAAAAAAAATTTTAATTTATTTCATAAAAAAAAAGGGCACAGAATATCTAAAAAAAAAAAAAAAAAAAAAACTACCAAAAGATCAAACAAAGGAAGTAAATATGCAACCTTTAAATGTGAGAAAGAAAGAATGTTACGAGTTTCACACTACATTAATTTATCAGGTTGAAATATAATTCAACCGAAACATGATAGTTGTCTTTCGAATTTTATCAATCTATATGCAAACACACACAGTTAAGTCTCGACAAAAATATTCATTAACAATTATGTTTTTCGAAAATTTATTTGAACCTCTTTTTTTGGAAGCATTTTCAATGAAAATTTGTTTTCATATTGAACAAAATCCTATCCTATGAATGTTTGAATATTTTCATTATTACAATAATTTTTTTTTTACTTTAAAAATGCCACTTGAAAATACCTACAGCTCTTATTCAAAAAAAATTTCATGTATACCTACAAGTAGTACCTTTAAATAAGGGACATCCACAGGACCAGACACTTTGTCCTTTAAATAGAGGTGTCCCTTAATAAAAGGGATATATATATATAAACGAACATGAATTTCATGTGCGTTTCTAAAAAAAAGAAAAAAAAAAAAAAACAGAATGTTTTTTACGGTATTTGAGATAGATAAAGTAGTTACTTCACAGTTTTATTTAAATACTGTAAATTTACTATGATCATTTTTCTCAGGTAATGTATAAGATGATAAATTTATTGCTATTCCTTGACCTATAGAAATATATTTCTTTAATGGTCAATGAATGTGAATTATTACTTAACCTTTTTAAACGGCTCATAAAAAGATACTAAAAAAAGCTATTTTAACTATCTAATGAGCATACAAATGACATGACTCTTTCTTAAAAAATTTGCAAACTTTTAAACAGTAAAAATTTAATCATTTGAAACAGAAGATAAAAATTAACATCCAAAAGTAAAAATATTGGGGAAAAAAAAAACCCTAACACACTTATTTTACAATTATTTAAACATATATATTACTATTTTACTAAACATATACTTTCTTAGCCAATCAAAATAGATTTTTTATCGGTCAATGTGCGTTAATTATCACTTAATCTTTTTAATCAGGCCATAACAAGATTTTTTTTTTAAAAAAACTATTTTATCTAATGAGTATATATAAATAACATGACCCTTTCTTTTCAAAATTTTTACAAAGTAAAAATTTAACCAATTAAAGCGGAAGTTGAAAATTCTCTTTTCAAAAGTAAATAAAATTTAAAAAAAAAACTAATTTATTTATGTTGCAAATTATTTAAACATAGAAATTATTATTTTACTAAAAGAATCCAAGCATTGCACACTAAGAAGAGGGGGTGGGGTGGAATTGGTTGCTCACCTTAATTTGTATATATATATATAATACAATTCTTCGCGAAATCGAGAATTTTAAGAAAATGAATTACGATTTTTCATGCGTTTCAAGCCAAATTCGACTGCCAATTATTGCAACTAATTTTATATAAAAACTGATTGAAAATTCATTCGTAAAAATTATTAAATTTTAAGAGAGAATTTTTAATGTTTTCTTTTTTGAAACTTACTATCGAATTCTGAGTTTAGATATAAAGCGCGGTTATTATAGTCTACAGGTACGGATAAAATACATAAAAACTGTATTAATAATTCAACTATTAATATACTATCTTTTTTTTAAGCTACAATTTTAAATATTATGTTGGTTTATTTGAAATCTATTTTCCACAATATGAAGACATTATACACTTATAAGCAGCCGTTTCATAATAGAGTAAGCAATGATTGTACAAACGCATATTCACAGATGTAAGTTACAGACAGGAAATAGAAAAGAAAAAAAAAAGTTGATTTATTTAACAATTTCGCATTGAATAAAAATACGCACTGAATTAATAATAATAAAAAAATCAGAACTGACAAAAATCGATAATATTTGGATAACGACTCTTCTACAACTTTGCTCGGAAAAATTCAAAGCGGAATATTTCCTTTGATGTTCAATGGGAAATTCTTAGAAGTCGATAACCAAAAAGGAATGGGGTAACCTGACTTTTGCTAGTCGAAGACGAGGATTTTGTTTATTACAAACATACCGCTGTTCCGAGATTAGCCGTTTCATTATGACCTTGAAATTTCAATTGTCTGTGCCTGTGAAAGCTCTCTGCATGAAAAACAAGTTGTTTATCTGTTTTTACTTCTGACATGATTCAGTTTTTTTTTCGTGCGGATTCTAGCATAAGAAAATTTAAAAATTAAATATAATATCAAATTCATAACAATCTAATCACATTAATGTACTTTACAGTCAGCATTTTCGAAAAAGAAATGAAACGTGATTCTTAATACCTTTTAACTTCAAAATTTTAAGTCATTTTGTATTCTATCACTGCCATTAATTCTTACTTCGAAGTTTATAAGATAATTACAGGGGTCGTGCATTTTAATAATTAAATTCAGCATTCCTATGCTTTGTGGATGAATCGTTACGAATTTTCTCATGTTTTATATATAAAAATCGTATGATGAGAAATTTCCTTTAAAAACAATTTTGGGAAACATGAAATAGAATGAAATAATTGTTTCTGAAAAAAAGCGTGACGAAACACTAAAATCTATTTTTTTTATGGCCTATTAACACTAGATTTACGGGAATTGAATATATATTTTTTTTATTGAAATCTATCTTTTTTTAAGGGCATATTAAAATGCATTTTTTTTTTTTTTGCAAATTATTTAAAATTTATAGATTTTTTAATGTTAAATTTAATACATTTTTTAACAAATAAACTATCTCGGAAGCACACTTTTTCCGCATACATACTTGTTTACATATAAAATAGCAAGAGCAACTTCATTTCCAAAAATCATTTCCTTTCTCAATAAAATTAAACGTTGAAGTGATTATTTGTGATATAATAAGGCCTGCTCTAATTGGAAAAAGCTAGTGTGACATATTCAATTTTTAAAAACAAACGATTGTGATACTTTTTTAAGATATTATCTGTCCAACTTATAAAAGGCAGACGATTTAATCTAATGTGATACTTTATTTAAGACATTACCTATTCTACTTTTGAAAGCAGACGATTTAAACTTAAAGTAATACCTTTTTCAATATTCTTTATTAAGATATTTTTTTTGGCAACACCAGATCATAGTTTTGATTTTAGATAATTTACTGGCAACGGATATGAAAATTTAGTATTGAGTTTGGTTCCAAGAGGTAAAGACGAACGTTGATAAGTGGTGCTTGTGTAAAATTGTGTCTTGAATTTATGTTTGAAAAGACGTTTTCAGGACATCACATTTATTTGCGCACAAGTCATTTTTATTAATAGTCTTCAATACAGTACACTAGTTTAAACTTGTTGGCTCGTGTATTTATTGTTAAACAACCGTCATTTGCTTGATTTTTTTTTTCATTCATAGCTACTTCATTGTTATTTCGCACTATAATTAATCCATATAAATTTATCCATCAAATTGACGGTTTTTTGTAAAAATAGTTATATGACATCTAGGAATAATAAAATATAGATGTTCCAAAGAAAACGAACAACAACATATCATTGTAAACCAATATGTAATATCTTAATAATAATATTTGCACGTGCAGAAATTTTAAGCATGAAATCGAAAACCTTTCAGATTGATGAGTTCCTTAAATCTAGTGTTAAAATAAGGTTGATTCCTTCCATAAAATCAAGTTCAAGTATTGTAATAAGGATGAAAAACAAGCATATTGAGACATCATCAATAACATACCAAAGCGGATATTGGCAACTTCGTAATTGAGATATATACCCGAGAAATTGCAAATGTCTGTCATATTGCATTAGGTACAAAAACAGGTTACTGACTTTTTCGCAAGAAAACGTATGAAGTGAAAGAAAATGACAGGATATAAATTCCCGAAGGAATAGGAAAAAAAAAAAAAAAAAAATTAGTTATCAAGAGAAAATATCCCCCTTTCCCAAGAATAATTATGCAGGAAATAAAATATGTCGACACTCGATTTTTATAGCAATATTTAATTCCAGAAGAAATAAATAACAGTTACATCTGCTGAACACGTGATTTATTCAATCCCATTGAAAATCCACTGAATGATTTATTACTTATGGGGATAACATTTTAATAAATCAAACATTGGAATGAATTAAGTATAGAAATACGGGAAGAAATAGTTCAAAAATACAATGGTATAAAATGGGATTAAGCACTTCAATAATTTCAATCCGATAAATTCTTCAACAAATAACTCAGTTACGCTTGCATTGTTCAAAAAACAGTGAGCAATAAACTAAATTACTTTTTTCAAGTTCACTTCAATCGCGTCCAATAAAACATAGTAAATTTTATTCATATTTTAATTGGATTTTTAGTTACATACAAAGTTAACTAAAATACAATTAGTAATTTGACACTTCCGCATGATGACTAATTTAGTCAATGGTATCATATTTAATTTTTGATAG
>BMAW01077636.1:33427-71966 GCA_019974015.1 Nephila pilipes | reverse complement strand
CACGAGAAGTTTATATTAATACTGGAACATTTTTTAAATTTTATTTCAGAAAGAATTTCAAGTTTTGTAATAGGCACATGCAACGTTATCACCTTTTTTCGAAATACAAATCCACATACTGAATTCCATTAACGGAAAACATTATTTCAAAGATAACCACGAGCTTTTAACGTTTATCAGCTCAACAAACAAAAAGTTAAAAGTGCATATCAATCAAGATTTTTACTCAATTTTATTGTGTCTTTCACATTTATTTATAATAAAGAATTAAAAAAAAATTAGCTCGGCTTACGATTTCAAACCGTCAAGCCTTGACGAATTTGAGAACAAGGGCATCATAGTAAATGTAGAATAATCGTGCATGTTTTACATATTAAATAAGGTATGTAAGGTATTCGAAGTTCCTCATTTATCATGACGGGCATTTTCTCATTAGCATGCATCTAATGAATATCCGAACAAATAAATAAAAAAAACCTATGCATAGGTTTTAGAATAACATGAATTTCCTTCTCGAAGGTTTCGTGAAATGAAGTGTAAACAAAATAAATCTATTTATAATTTCATACGATTTTTTTTTCAGTCAGCAATGTTATTTTTAAATTAATAATGAATGAATTAACGTTCTTTTTCATATTCGTTTTACGATGTGGAAATTAACAGCCAGTTGAAAGAGTGATGCATTGTACGTGTATTAATTGCTGGTTATGCGTCTCGAAAATGGATGTATGAGAGGGCCAGGACACTAAATAATCTGGAATGCTTAAAACCACTTCAAACAACTTTTAAAAAGATGGCGCTATTTCAGCGGTTGTCACGCCAAAATGTACATTTCTGAAGCGGCTATTTTACCCACGTAATAGCACTAATTACGTTGGAAGACTTTCAGTTATAACAGAGAAAATATATTTTGACGAACTGAAAATAGTAAAAAGAAAATAATAGTTACTTTTTTTTTTCAAATTGTGACGTAAATATCCATAAAGTTTTAAAGTATTTATTTTTAAATGTCATTAACAAATTCATTTTACCTTCTTTTCTTTGGTTTTGAGTCGGCTAAGTCAAAATGGCTATAGTTGCAGATTTAAAATCACTTTGATAGAAGAGATGAACAAGGGATCAACTCAAACAACTGAGAAAACAATACTTAATGTTCCTTTAATCGTTATAGATACATTTCTCATTTAATCCATCTTCTGAAGCCAAAAGACAAAGTTTTAAAGGCCAGTTAAAAAAAAAGAACAAATCCTAAAGATATAAATATCTTTTAATAATTCTAAATACGTTCTGAATTTTATTACTTCATAAATGTTAATAATTCAGAGAACTAAGAGCATGTTTTATTCAGTAAAAAAAAGTTAAAAGGAGCTATTTTACGTATTATACATTTAGACAGATGTAACATCAAAAAAAATTACTTCGACACTTTTAATGCAAAATTTTTGAATTCATGCATTAAAAATACAAAACAAAAGTCAAATTACGAGCATTGAAATAACTTTAGAAATAACATAAATTCCTGAGAAAAATATATATGTATTGATCTCATCGTTACAATTATGATTTTAAATCTTTTAATTTTCTTCTCATTATCTCACAAGGAGTTGGGGGGGGGGGGGCGAGTCTTCTGTATATGTGAGTGACTTTTTACCTTTTTACACTTTTCTTTTTAAAATTGATTCAGCATATTTTTTGTTCTATAGAATCTAAGAAATCAGAAATTTCACAACTAAACTTTTTATGACACTAATTTAAATTTCATAAATTAATTACAAGGAAGTTAGAGACACTTTTGGAAAAAAAAAAGAGTTTCATATTATCCTGAGTTACCTTTACATACAAAGAAACAAAAGTTTATAAATTCAACTGAGAAAAACTAGAGTTAAAAATTACTTATAAAATTTAACTGACATATACCTGTTTCTGCAGAGAAAATTAAATTTGAAAATCATGATAAAAATAAACATGGATGATTTAAAGCAGATAGTACGTTTCTACTTTATATTCTCCAAACTCATTTTTAAAACTATTAAATCCACACAAAAAAATCATAAAATATGAAAAATAAAATTACAAAATGAAGAAAAATGCATAAAATCAAAACTATATAACGATTTCAAATTTGAAAATTGTTATTTAAATAATTATGCATAATTTAAAACTGCTTGCACGTTTCCCTCCTATATTCTATGATGCTAATTTTAGAATTATTAAAATATAATGATCTATGAAATAGGAAAAACAAAATTATAAAAATAAAAAAAAAATGTATCAAATCAAAAAAATGTAAAATATGTATAGCACATTTAAAAATAAATTATACCATTTGTCTGGTGTATCTTTAAAATAATTTTAATACAAATAATATAAATAATTTAAACTAAAAATAAAAAAAAAGTGTTATGCAAAGTACAGATTCAGTCAAAACTTTATTCAAAAAAATAATTATTAAAGGATTTAATTAAATATTGGAATTAAAGCACGATCGATAATAACTATTAAATTATTCAACTAAATATTATAATTAAAGCAAACGATAAAATATAGAAGTAGACAATAATATTCCTTTCGGATATTAAAATTAAAGCAAACTATAAATTATTAAATTGAATATATTTTAAGCTAAATGTAATTATTGTTGCCGTGCGAGTAAAATGGAAACGAGTTTGATGCATTTCACACTTTATTTTGCAAAATGGTCGGGTGACAAATTTATACATTTCCTAAAATAATTGCCTCTTTGGTGGCTAATAATTATTTTAAATTTGAAAGTTGTGATTAAAATAGCTATGCATAATTTAAAGATCTATGATTGAACATTTTCTCTACTATATTCCATGCATGTATTTTTAGAATTATAAAAATATAAAAATCCAGCAAATGTGAAATTAAAAAAAATAAAGATGAGACAAATGCATCAGACTTAAAATATATCATAATTTGTATATGAGTAAGATAATTTTAAAAAATTTATACGAAAAAAATAACAAAATTTGATTTAAATATTTAAATACCTTAAATGATCACAGTAAAATGTTCCAGTCTATAAGTTCTTTCAAATCCGAAGAACACCGCTTTAAAAATTAAATTTGGAATTGAAACCAAAATATTGGTGAATTTAACAGTAAAACTCCAAGTAAACTCTATGCAGAAGATTTGGTTTCAATTTCAAATTAAGCAGCTGCAATGACACGATTTGATTTCGCTCCCATATTTAAATGTTTATAAAAAGGATGCTGCATGTCCCGAATATAAAGTGCTCTTTTTCCCGCTCTTCATCTGGTTTACTTTTATGATCACAGACAACTAATCTTCTGAATATTAATGATAGAATCCATACATCTCAGAGGTCTTTCTTTCAGAATCTCGTAATTACAAAGGTCACAAGAAAATAAAAAAAGATAATATCTAAGAATATATAGTTTCCATTCAAGGATGTCCGCAGCGTGAGCCAATAATAATGTTGACATTTGCAAATATAGAAAGTTTTGCTCATTTGGGAAAAAAATGAATAAATCTAATAATAATTTTTGAATAAGAAAGAATATATTTTCAAAAATTAATAAGTACACATATAATTTATTGCTTGTTTTTAACAGATTTCCAAAAAAAAACCGATTGTAAAAAAAATCCATATTTTGCAAAAAAAATAGCATTACACTTTCCAAAATTTATAAACAACAGAACAATTCTGAGAATATATAATATGCAATACTTAAATATACTTACAATTTCGTTAGAAAGTTCACTTGCAACTTCGCCAAATAATCAGGAGAAATATATATCACTAAACAAAATATGTATCAGTCCGTATCGAATATTCTTTTATAACGAACACATATTGCTCACGCCTGCATTCATATCAAGCGAAAGTTTGCTATGTTATGATCAAGCTTTCATGTGAGTCACTGCATAGTCTGCTAGACCAAATGTTTATTACTTGCCATGATCGTTCCGTGACGTCATTTTGATGTATTATGATGGAAGCACAGAGTTTTAAATTTCAATTCATAAATCAATTATATATATTTTGATTTCATGATTAATTTAATTTAAATTAACCTAATTAATTACGAAAAAAATTATTTCCAGATTCGTTTTTTGAATAATATATGTAAAATAGAATAATTCAGAAAATGAAAAATCTTTTCAAAAATTATATATCCATACGCTAAAATAGTTTTAAAAGAGGAAAGCTCATATCAGAAATGTGAAATTTGATCTTATTAGATTTATAATATTATACTTTTTAATGTATTCCTTTTCATTTCTCACAATATATCTGAAGACGTGATTATACTTCGACTTTTTTAAAAAAAAGTTTTCTTAAATCATATGAACAAATAAAGATGTTTTTATTTTAATATAACAGGATTAAATAAAATAAAAAAATTTAATTGACAGGATATTACGAAAACACACGCATTTTTTAAAGTTTTATTTCGTATCGATTGAATTTCAATTAATTAGCTACAGTCATTTTATCACCAAAAAAAGTTACCGAATTTTTATTACTGATTACAAAATTTTCTTTCACTCCTGAACAATTGCCAATAAATACCTAACTTGACCTTCCATTTTTTTTTTTTTTTTCGTTAATTTTTTTCCACTTTTGTTCTTAGTTGTCAAATTTTAGCTTCACAATCATTAACAAATAAAATTAATGAATATTATGTAAAATCTTCATAGCGATTTTAAAAAATAAAAATCGGGTAATTTTTGGAAATAATACGAATAAATATCTGTATTAAAGATCTGATATTTGAGGAATAATGTAATACAGCAATCAGAAACTGGTAACTTTTGGAGACTTCACATCCAACCGGTAGCCATGAAACATCGCCTCCTCCCGCTTCCCCTTAAAAACAATAATTCCAGCATCTTGCCGGATTCAGGGAGGAGAAAATAATTTTAAGTTATTTCATGTAAACTTTAAATGAATTGTCTTGTCAAAATAAATAATCAAAAATGAGGGGATGTGAGTATGGATAAAAACTTTTATTTTACAGAAAGTGTCAAATTTATGTGTTGTTGTTAATTTTAAAACGTTTTTCTGAATTTCACTTGGTGTGTGTGTGTGTGTGTGTGTCATCAAATTTTCGATCGTTAATTTAACCAACTTCCCATCAAGCTAGAAATCTGAAACCTTGGGAATCGTTCTCACTAGCCTAACAATACGATATTTGGACATTTGCGACAAGTTTTAGCTAGTATTTTCTTCAATAATGCAGTTTATCCCAACCACTTGGCGCGATTTCAAAAATTGGCATCAAACTTGGCGATTTTTTTGTTTGGCTGAACGTTAAGTCCGTAAAACGGACCAGGGTAGCCACATTTGGCAAAATACTGCCAAATAATTCTTGTCGCCAAGAGTGATTGGGTTAAACTGCATTCCAACCATTTAATTTACAGAATTAATTAATTAATTTTAGTTACTTTTAACGTTTTTATGTATTTCACTTGGTGTGTGTATCAGTGTGTCATCAAATTTTCTATCGTTAAATTAACCAACTTCCCATCAAGCTAGAGCTCTGAAATTTCGGGAACCGTTCTTACTTGCCTAACAATGCAATATTTAGATATTTGCGACCAGTTTTAACTAATATTTCAATAATCTTTCTTAATAAATTTTGCCACTATATAAAAACGTTGTTTTTAAAAACGTTGGTTTTTATCTCGAATTATTAAGAGTTCATATAAAGAACGGTTCAAGTATTTCGAAAATATGTAAATTTTTTTTAAATACCTGAAACTAAAAATGGTTCCGAAATTAAAAAATCAATAGACGGTTTAAGTTATATATTTTAATCGCAAAGCGACGGCAGCAAAATGGTCTTTGTCAAGACTTAAAGTTCATATATTGGTCAATTAAATGACAATGAATACTGTCCACGTGTACAATATACATTCAAATCATTAACTCTTTAGTCGGTTTTATTGGCGAAAGAGCCACATTCGGCAAAGCTATGTCTAATACTCGTAAATTTAGAGAATCGGGAAAAAAAGGTATATCTATAATCAAGGAAAGCTGATTAAAAGTATGAAATGATGAAAAAGAGAATGTGGAGGGGTATATTGTAACTGAGAAATATCGTATCCTGGGAGTTTGTCAACCCTGAACGTAAGTTTGTAAGCCCCTGAACGGTTCTTTCAACTGCTTGAGTTCGAGATTTTTATCATTAAATAGGATTTACTCTTATTCTCATCTAAAATTTTCAAAAAGATCTTAGAAATATTTTGAAATTGTACTAAAAGAAATTATTTATTTGCAAAAGTAATAATTACCTAACATTTTCGGCATTATTAGATTGACATCGGATTAATTAGATCGATTCGGAGCAATTATTAGATTGACATCGAGCTGTCCACAAAAATGAACAAGAGTTAGATAAAAATGAAAAATTTTTAAAAAAATAAAATATTCTTTGTTTAAATTCAAGTAATAATTTTTATTTTTCGAGTAAATTCGTAAAATAAATCCGAATTTCTTTTATATGTTTGATAAAGAAAGCATTCCATATTTTTTCCATTCAAGATGTATTTTTAATCATTAAAACAAATTTTAACTGTATCTCTTATAAAATGAACATTATATAGAGGGAATTTTTTAGGTTTGGTTTGGTTTTAATAACGTCGCACTAGAAGCAACCCGAGGACCATAATTTTTTTAGGATAAGGTTAAACAATTCATAGCGCAAGCTTCGCAGTTACACATTAAAGGAATGGAATTCTAACAATATTTTTTATAACTCTTGGCGTCAATTCTTTCATAAAGCTTTAACAATACCAAAAGGTAGCTTTTTAAAAAATCTTTAAAGACGAAAAAATATGGTTTTTTACTTCTTTCTATACAATAAGATCGTAATATAACTATGGCGTAATTATCACATTACACGTTCCATTAGTCAAAAATTATGCATATAACTACGATTATGCATACATTTTTAAAAGCATTAGAATAATTTTATCGATATAAATATCTAAAATATCTCTTTTGTCGCTGGAAATGATTTTTTTTTTAAAAAAATCAATATATTTGCAGACGATTATTATGCCCTTTCAAACGCGCATTTTTCTCTCTCTTTCTTGGCAAATCAGTATGCCCTCAAAATGCAATTTTTTTTTTCGCCACACATATCAAATTAAATGAAAATATTTGACAGTAAACTCGCTAAAAAAGCACGTTTTATTTCCTGTCTGTAGGACATGTCACAAGAAAAATTTGGATGTCAACAATCCGTTGATTTAATAAACTGCCTATAGCTAACATTTTCTATCCAAAACGCTCTCTTTCTGATGGGTCAGAGGAAATATAATGCGGAAAATGTAAGTGATTCAGTGAAAAAATATTTCCTAACCATAGTATCGATTTACGAATAGATCAAATCATTTCCCACGCAAGTTTCAAAACCAGCACGAACACAAAACTAAACTATATAACCGCGGTACATTTCACGACTAAACAAAATTGAGGAATTGATTAAGTCGAATTTTCCACATCCGACAAGGTCGGCTGGGCAAGGTTAAATTTGCCGATCGATACTAATTCAACATGTACAAGAAAATGATTTAAACAAAAACGACTTCCTGTTCTTTATTGGAGATAAAGAAGGCGCTAGGCGGGAGGAAAATAATGTTCGTGGAAAAGCTTAAGGAAACAGCACAAGTGCAGAACATCAACTATGCCTTTGTCAGCAGGAAACGGTGAATATTTAAGAACTATGTAACACATCCTAGCGCCAGACGAAATGGTTATTGCCAGATCAAAATTAACTTTTAGCAATGAATGTATCATGAGCGAACACCACAAATAACAGTATTAAAGCTCAATTTTTAATAGTATTGATAGTTTATTTAATTTTATTGATTAATTCAATCATGTAAAATAGATAAATTTAATTAAACAAAATATATAACCATTTTACTAAAAAACCCACCACGTTTTACTAAAAAAAATCGTTTGGATTTTTTTTTTTTTACTAGGAATCGTTATTTGCATGAGAAAAACTTATAAACAAAAGAGAAAACAATTTGCTCTATTTGAAAATATTTGTGGCTTAATTCAAAAATAATTATGTTTGAAAAATATGACATGTTGAAAGTAAACTAAAGAAAATTGCACTCAGTTTTCTTTTAGCAATTGTACGAATGGTGCAATAAAACTACTTATCTGAAGTCTAATTCCATTGGGAATTTTTTTTTCACACATTAACAGCTGAAAAATAGGGTTACTGAAAATTTTTAAGACTATTGCAATGACTATGCAAAATGACTATTGCGCAGGATTTCATTATTGGATGGAAATAAAATGACAATTATTCAAAACAGACAAACAAAAAAAATATTGAATTTTATGCGTCAAACAATCAAGATTAAGCTTTGCATATAAAAATCGATAATGATTAGTATCGATATTAAATCTTTCTTTATAAAAATTGATAATGATGCAACAGTAAAATTATTATCATAAACAAATCCGTATTATATGAAGAAATATTAGTAGAGAGTTTCAGTGTGGTAGGGTTTCTAGCATTGATTAGAAAACACTTTATTTATCCAAGCGTTCCTACTTGTTACTACGGCAACACACAATCGAAACTAAAAAGAATCACGTGATTAAAAATTTCACAGCCAGTTTTTAAATAAGATATTTTACTTTTGTTTTTTTAAGCAAATCAAAACTTGTTTGGATTTGTTTTGTATTGAATTGCGGTATTTTCAACTTTTAAATATATCCATACAACACATTTTATGATAAAACTGCGAATCCATACAGTAAATAAGATACAGACTGCACACAATAGAAAAGGTGCACAAAGAAAATTATGGATAACACTAAAATAAGACTGGAATTGCAACAACATTCTGAGAATATTCCAACATCAGTATAAAGCAAAACTTGATTTACCACTTCATTTTTTTAAATAAAACAATTATTGTTTCACGGATTGCAAGGTAAATTTAGAAGGCAGCATAAAATACGCTGCATTCAAATGGCAATATTAAGCAAGTATATGCTATAAAATTCGTGACTTGCAAAACGCCTTTTAAGCCGAATGATAGATATATTCGGAATTGTTCAACTAATTTGCCACGGATGCATTGCATATTTTTTAATGAATACTACAAAAGTCAGCGAAAGAGGAATACTTTTGGAGCTTAATTCCAAAAGGAGGGTAGAAAAAATGAGTTATAATAAGTCATTGTTTTTTAAGTCGCACTGAGAAGCAACACAAAAGCTATTGTCGACGGACTTCGCAATTTTGAACCTCGGTCAAGTGACGAGGATGATACTTGATCAGGCACCACCCTCTCCGAGCTTCAATTCTACGCCTACGGGAGGTCTTGGGACCTCGATCAGATGAAACATGCATTAGCCCCGCTACATGAAGGGTCTTCAGTGGCATCAGGGTAGAATCTACTCAAATTGATAGGTATTATGAGGGATATAGAGCAACAAATACCTTTCACAGACTCTTTTAATTCAATAAATATCAAAATATTTCATCTTCTGCATGAATGCTCTGAAAACTTGTTTATTAGCCACTTTCCAATATTTCTCTGAAGGTAATATCGTACTGTGGGTCTATCGTTATTGATATCTTCTGGGGTAATCTAGTCAATGTATACATTTGATTCCGTAGCCGATTTTGCCAGATAATCCATCTGTTCATTCCAAAAGAATTTCGAATGTCCTGGAATAAAAAGCAGTATCGAATCGTCTGAGTATGAAAATGTGACTGTATGAACAATTTACCGGCTAATCTATGAATGACTTTTGGAGATTTAATATTGTAATTTTTTAATGCATACAGCACAGAATAGCTATCGGAGAGAATTAACGGATTGTTGTTTAATTCAGTTAAGGTATCCGTACACCTTTAAAACGTCATTTTTGTCAAAATTTTCGATTTTCTAATTTTAACATCAGTTTAAATTTTAAACTTTTTTCTTTCTAATAGTGTTTGAATTTTGCTTATACCTTATTTAGAACTTAAGTTACAGGGATTTGAATTTTACTCGTTAGCTGATTTTTGAAACCGGAAGTGCATTTCTGCAGACAGGAAGTTGGAAGAAATGTTTGTTTACATTTTTATTTTTCGAAATATCTTTTATATGTACAATGGTACAAAATAAATAAATTTTAAAACATGAATCTGAATCTTCAGAATGTTTGAAAATACATTTGGCAACAGGTTTTTAAATACATTTTTATCTTGAATCTGGCAAGAAAAGAGAATCGTTATTGTTTGTTTACATCTGTTTTGGTTTCTGTTCTCATTCTTATAAGTTTCTGATTAAGATTGTTTTTATTGTTGAAAAGCTCAATTTTTTTCGTTTAAAATGGGAAATTCAAAAAGGAGAATTAGTGTTAAAAGAAAAAGACAATTTCGTGGTAATGGTTTTACCAAAAATGATAGCAAAAATAGTACTGTAACTGCTAATGCCAGTGCTTCAAAATTGAACCTTTCTGCCATTCTAGATGAAGAAATTGCTGAATATGAAAATAAACCGCTAACCGGCAACAGAATTATTGACATAGAACTCCTTCTATGCTCAATTTTACAACTTTGTTGCCCCAAATGCTTCCACGATGGTTTGCTGTTACATGAAGACTCGAGGTATGGATTGTGCTCAAGTTTTGCAATAAAATGTAAGCATTGTGACTTTTGCACAGGATTTTCCAGCTCGAAGAAAACATTAAACTATCCTGAGATAAATGCAAGATTTGTTTATGCCATGAGACAAATTGGGAAAGGTTTTTCTGCTGCATATAAATTATGTGCAACATTAAATTTACCCAGGCTCAGTAAAACTGCATACACCAATCATGAGAATAAACTTATGTCTGTGATTTCAGAAGTAAGTGAACAGTCGATGCAAAAGGCAGCTAAGGAAGTTTTGAATATTCATTCATCTAAAAATAAATTAGCTGAATGCGGTGTTTCTGTCGATGGAACATGGCAGCGTAGAGGTTACACTTCTATGAATGGGTGCGTTGCTGCTTTGTCAATCGACACTGGCAAAGTAGTGGACATTGAAATAATGTCATCATATTGTCCAACCTGCAGAAAGCTTTCGAAAATGCCTAAAGGTATTGTATCCGAGACGCTTGAAGCAGATCATGTGTGTCGAAGCAATTTTAAAGGTTCCTCATTAAAGATGGAAGCTGTTGGCGCAAACAGGATCTTCAAACGATCAATTGTGAAACGAGGTTTGAAGTATTCACACTATTATGGAGACGGATCCCAGGCTACCTCCATCAGCGTGAAAGACACATATGGGAAAGATATGAATACTAAACTGAATGCATTGGCATGTTCAGAAAAGAGTAGGCGCGATTGTGCAAACTGAACAAAATAAAAGTTTATCTGGTAAGCTAAACCATTGATCTGTTTATTGGATTGACAAAATTATTAGGAATGTGTTCAAGCAATGTAGGCACCATCTCAAACTCAACAGAACGTCACTGGTGGCCTGTACCACTGTGCATCGAGTGGCAAGAAACCCATGCATGGACAGTGCTCTATCGGAAAGATAGCTGGTGTTATTATCAGCGAGCACTGTCATGCGGAAAAAAAGCCCAAAGAAAATATAACATGTATATCCAATGATGTATTAAATTTAATAGAACCTACATATTTAGAATGCGTTCTAAAGAACTTGTCAAAGTGCCTCATGTAAGACAAAATTCCAATGAATGTTTTAATGGCATAGATTGAGAGGGTACCGAAAGAGGTTTTCGGTGCTCTTAAAATTTTAAAATCTGGTGCATTGATGCTGTTATACAGTTTATGATGGGTACAAGGGCTGGTGAAATCTTAAGGAAATACTAAATGTAACCTCTGGTTATTCACTAAATCCACAAAACCTGGAGTTGTCGAATTTTGATGCTGCACGTCATTCCAACACCAAGAAAGCAGTCGAAAAACTCAGAGCTCTTAGGAAAAAAATTAATGTATTAGAAAAAGAAGGAAGAGTATATAAATCAGGGGCATTTTAAATATATTTTATTATGATTATTAAAAATGCAGAATTTGTTTTGATTTTTCAAAATGAGTTTTCTCATGATATATTTAATGGCAACGTAGATATCTGAAAAGTGCATGAACCAAATTAATGAAATTTGCAAGTTCTTCCTTATACACTTAAGGACCTACCACTTCATGATTATAAAATTGATATATTTTAGTAACAAGGTGTAAACATGTATTGTAACTTTTTATGATTTTCATTGTTATTTGACCTGAAACACAATAAAATTATTGTAATAAGATTTTCATCATGAAAGTAGTACCACCCAAAAAATGTTAATGAATAAGATAAAAGTTACAGAATAATGATATTTTTGTTTACTTTGAGTTATGAGCGTTATTCTAATAATCATACTCATTTTCACTATGTTTTCACTCCAAATTTTTGATTTAAAAGCAAATTATTAAATGTTTTTCATAGTTTTAGGTTATATTTTAGTAACAAAATGTATTTCAAATATCATGTTTCGTCGATTTGGCGAACACAACGACGGACGCGAATCCGCCACCACGATCACAAGGATACCGCGGCCACTTAACACCAAAACTTCCAAGCTCATTGGTTTCGAACACACAAATATCCATATAGACCTCTTCACAATAACTCATGCAATCCGTGACACTTCTCAACGAATCATTGATCTTAAAAAATGAAACCATGGATGACCTTTCGTACTCATATATTCATCATCTTCAAAATGTAGAACGTTAACTTGTTCTCGTCAAACCGACTGTGTAGAACAATTTTATATAAATTCTTATCTTTACAGATCTTCTAATACAATGATCATCGTGAATTCCACTATCGAAGCATTTCCAAATAAAAGCATTTTGCGATTCTTCATTCTCAATCAAAAGCAAAAGCTTATTTGCAAATCGTACTTTCGATGTTTAGAGCATTAAAAGTTTACCCTTGCAGTTAACATCTGCATTTCACTCTTAAGCTCCAAATTATAACACGTAAATCTCTTTTATTTTCCGATATATTTTACAGAACAATTTAAGGGATTAGAATTCCAAATCTTTAAGCTATCACAGAGAACAATACAAAGATTTTTTTCTCGGTTTTTTTTTTAAAAAAAATGTTTGCACAGCACAAAGACCAATCTAACGTATTAAATAAAACGCTAGTCATTTAAAAAAAAAATACTACCACTATGCAATAAAAAAAGAGAATACGTGACTATGTACGAGTATGTGATGTGATGGTGGTGTTTAATAGCGCAAGAGCCAGATGAGGCATCCCGCGCCAAGCAAGGTGAAATTACGGCCTAGACGTTTGAAAAAAAAAAGATTCATTGATTGGTTTTATTAACGTCGCACTAGAAGTAACATAAGGGCTATTGGCGACGGACCTCGTGATTTTGAATCTCGGTCAAGCGACGAGGACGGCATCTGGACTGGGACTTCCCTTCCAACTTCAACACCGCGCCAATAGGAGAGCTTTGAATCTCGATAGATTTAACGTGCATCATCCCCGGCTACACGGCGGGAAAAATGGAAGACAGGTTGAATTGATAGGCAAGAAGGAGGGTCAAAAATAGAAAATCGCTAGGTTATTCTGGGCGTGAGTACCCGCGTTCACCAAAAACGAACGCCATGGGAAAGAAAAATATATGATGCGCGTACTTGCCAAAAGAAGACACACCCCTAGGGGCTTATGTGTTAGCAATCCACAAGAAAACTTATTTGGTATACAAAAAATTAGTTAAGAGTGAAATCATTATCGAACCGAAAATCGCCAAATTTGGCACCTCACACTTTACTCCAATCGGATTCTGCACCAACGGATCTTTAGTTTTTGTTTATTAACGTCACACTAGAAGCAACACGAGGGCTATTGGCGATGGACCTCGTAAATTTGAACCTCAGTGAAGTGACGAGGACGACACCTGATCTGGTCCTCCCCTTTTTCCTAACTTCCACACCACGCCAACGGGAGGACTTAGGGCTCCAAAAGATTTAAAGTGCATCAACCCCGGCTACACGAGAGCTCTTTAGCGGCCAAGGATCGAACCCGCGACTGAACGAAAACCGCAGGCCACGAATCCGAAGCCATGACCACTAGGCTACCGCGGCCACACGCACCAACGAATATGTACAAAATAAGAAGGACAATCGATTGCGTCGCTGGAATAGCAACTGAATTAATGCAACTTAAAAAGGCACAAATTATTCTACGCAGAGTTTGTTGTTAACTTCATTTATTACATTATTCAAAATTATCGAAATCTGATTATAATAAATATATGTTGTAATATCATAATTCATTAATTTTAATTATATTTGGAACATTTACTTATTTCATAATTTTCAAAATTAAAATGGTCAGTTTTTTAAGAGATTCAAATGCATCGCTGAAATGCGTTCAAAAATTGAAGTTTCTTTTTTTTTTAAAAAAAAAAAAACACTAATGGGTGAATTTCATCGAAATTTCATATTAGAATAAGAAAGTTGGGCTAATGCTGAAAAAATAGACTGTAAAAACCTTCCTGTCAATCATTATCTTACGCACAGTGGTGTGTGTATCGACCTGATAAAACCACTACAAAGCTTCGTATCATTTTCCAATGCCTTATCATTCTTACCTTCTGGTCATTCTCTCAACAACTTTTTGTTTGCGAGTGAGTGAGTGACAGGGCCGGCCATCTGGGGGATGCTATGCATCCGAGCTTAAGAGCTAAAATAATGTACTCTTCGTAAGAATACATTGACAAAATTTCTATCATTGTTAGTATAGCGTAAAGTTCAGTTTATTGTAAACATTATTATTGTAGATCTACGAATTTTGTCAATTTTCAAACTAATTCTTGATGATGCGAATTGTTAGTTTTTATTATTTGATTCGGGGAACTTACGAGTATCTCCACCTAAAGTGAAATTTTTAGTCCAGCACGTCTGTAGAACGCTTAAATGCCCTTACTATACAAAACATAGAAAAAGAAATTGCAAAAAATTGTACATTTTCTGAAATAATTGATGTATAAGCAAAAACAAAATCAAGCGTTAAATAAACATGCATTAGTAATATATGTTCTTGTTCGTAATTTTTTCTTTTACTTTACAAAAAATTTAGAGCCCCAAACGCTTTCTTGCAACTAGGCCCTTTATAGAGAAGATCGACTCTGGTGAGTGATTATTGAGGTTTACAGCATAAGAACCAGATCTGACAACACAAATAATGTACATCTATGATCTAGACATTTCTAAAAAATGGAAGAATAAAAAAGATGCAAACTGGTTGACAAAAAGGGTCGAAATCGGGAATTGATCGATAGGGTATTCCTGGGAGTGCCACCCGTGTTTACCAAAGAAGTAAGCCCCATGGGAAAGAAAGATCCCAAGGATACCTCAGGTCATGATTCCCGAATGTACCAAAAGAAGGTAGAGGAGTTTTGTTTGCGGGGTTATAAAACATATATTTAATGTCTAGATTTCCAGTACACAAATATAAATTAATTGCGGACATTAAATGGATGTTTTGTGAAATTTTAATTCGGCCATATCAGATTTCCTTCGAATCGTAAAAATAATAGAAATAAATGACCATTTTATTGCATATTGGTTGAAAACAGAAATATATTGAACTGCACGCGCGTTATTTTTAGCTGTAAAAATCGCCAAAGAACTTGCAGTGGACGAAGCACGAGCATTTTCCATAGCTCCAAAAATAGTTTTGAGTGATGTCTGCGTTGTCATTAGTACCTCCTGACCCGGAGTCGGTTCAAGAGCTTCAATCGCAATTAACATCCCTTTTTCTATATATAGGCTGAAGCGAAACTCCATAAATTGACTTCGAATCCACATGAATTTTTAAATCACTGAACTTAGGATAAAAATAGCGAACAGCCTTTTTTTTTTATATTTATAGACATTCTATAGTGAAGGCTTCAGGTATGAAAATGCGAATTTAGTTTTCTTTGCACTTAAAGAAATCTCAAGGTCAAGAGAAAGGCGGAACTAACAAATTAATTGCCGCAGGATTCAAAAATTAGATTAAGAAAAGTGAATCGGGTAATAATTTTTCTGACGAACTTAAAGCTCTTCAAAAGAGGGAAAATAACGAAAAGTCGGATGGGTTCTTTGCATCCCTTTTTAGATATGCACAAAATGTTATTTTCAATGGAGGTAGATTAAAAATTTAAATCTGTCATATGATCATTATTTCCAACCCTACTTCTTAAAAAAAACATAAACTGGCAGTGAATATAATGAGAGATTTTCACTGTAAATATTTGCATGTTTGCTTGACAAAGAAAAGAGGTTGTACAAACCCTTCTTTACTTAGTAGGTTCCTCTTTTTTTTACTTTGTAAGGTTCTCTTTGGGACAAAACTTATTTTTAGATAAATATGGGAATTATGAGGTACCATAGATATCTTTCCCAAGAGATTCACCTTTTTTTTTTTGGAGATAACGGGCGAAGCGCCCTCTGGATACTCAAGCGATCCTTTTCCATTTTCGACTATTTTTGTCAACCAGTTGTTATCCTTTTCCCGTTTGTGTCTAGAACACAATTACATCTTGTTTTGGGGTTGCATAGCCGCATCTGGATCTTGATACTCATTTGTCAGTTACTTGGAAAACCAAGAATTCTGGCTTTAAGGAGACAGATACACCGCCAAAAAATAAGCCATATGTTACGGATGAAATTAAGAGTAACCTACTCACAGTACGAGTAATACCTCGTCCTCCATTTACTAATGTCGGCATTTATTTGTGTGGCATTTTCTTCATAAAATACAAACAAACGTAAGGGCATATTCCATGGAATCTATGTAGCAGTTTTCGTATGTTTAGTCACCCGCGTCATTCATTAAGAGATCGGTTCAGATTCCAGCGACAGAATCATTTATTGCTTCTTTAAAAAGATTCGTCTAGATGTGAAAATAAACCACCATATTTTCGTATAATGGAAGAAACTTTGTAAGTGTCAGACGTGAATTAAAATATCTATAAAGTTCAGTATATGAGTAGTTATTTTAAAATAACTTGAATGTAGATTTAATAATATGATGAAGTATTGGTAAATGATCTAACATCAGGAGCATGCATTTGATTCCACAATTTTGGCGACAATGTTATTCGACGTTGCTAAGTCAGGAAGGATACGCATTTTGAATTACTCTTCGCAATTATGAAACTAAAAATTAAGGTTTTCTGCCCTTCACTCGGATTCAGTAATTTTCCAACGATATGAGAAGTATTTGTATTCAGATTGTTGAGATATAATATACTGGGACGAAGTTTGCAGCAGTGCTTAGCAAAGTAGGACTCTGATCTCCAATCAGAATTGACTTTCTGAGCTAGCTATTTGGTTGCTAGGTTAGCCTATAAGTTAGAAAAAATAGTGGTATTCAAGTTGAATTATAAAAAGTTGCAAATGCTTGAGAAAATTTAAAGAAAGGAATATTTGGAGAGGCACTTTTGTTTATTATATTTAAATTAATGACTTTAAAATTTGTTCTAACATTGACGAATAAGGAAAAATGAGAAATTCCAATTCATGGTTGTAATGAGAACACCTTTTTTCAATCAAGACTCTCTATTAATTTTGTTGGAGAGCGAGAGGCAATAAATATACATTAAAATGGATTATTCAAGAGACGTATTTCTGCCGTCTCGATTGCATCAGAAGAGAATTTTTCCTTGCCTTCGAGTTTATATTTTGAAATTTTTCTAGATCACGTGGTAAGTCGTGTGGAAAAGGTGAAGGGATTTCGAAAGATTTTGATGACGTATATCAGTCTAGTAGGGATTATTTCCGTAAGATTTATGGCTGTGGGAAAGTTGATTCAATAGATTTTATGAGCACGTGATCGTATAAATTAATACATAATTTGGAATTGTATCAATAAAAATTAGGAGGAATTTTTTACTAATGGATTTTAGAATGGATAAAATTAGAAAATTAAACCGTTTTTATGTAAGATAATTACAAATCTAAGTTATATAAATCATTACACACACATATATATAAACCAAGTAGTTTTAAACATTATTTTTTTTACCATCTCAAGCTATCCATATGTATATATTTTGCTTCCACTCCAATGGTTCTTTAACAATTTTAAGTGGTACATAAAAATAGACTAACAGGCTTCTTTTTCTTGTCCCTGAAATGTATTTGATAAATATTGGGACATTAAATCACACATCTAATAACAGCAGCAAAAAAACTCGGCTAAGTTACTTTTAATTTGGTGATTTTCTATCTTACTTTTTTTAGCCTTCCATTCGGAATTCAATCGATACAAGTTCAAAAAAAAAAAAAAAAAAAAAAAGTTTGGTCAAATATTTGTCTTTGCGTCGGCAAGAAAATCTTTCAGAAAATTTCCAAGGTATATATTTGTTATAAAAACCAGCAAAACGAGTAAAGTAGTTTTTCCCCAAAGATGCAAAATGTCAATATTTAATGTTTGTGAAACAAATGTTTACCAGAGAAAGTACCTGTATTTGAGAAGTTTTCAAAAGGGGAGAAAAAGATATTTTATGTATTTTGTTGCTGATGTCTAATTTGTCAAACACGCGTATTAGATCTACCGGTAAATTCCGTCCGTTTGTGAAGTGAAAGAAAACAAATAGATTTTTCATACATTTAATAATATTTATTGTACAATAAAATTTCCGTCGTTCCTAGGATTGGTCTATAAACATTACAGATGGGGGGCTCGTGAGTAAGTGAGAAAAATGTGCTTAATCGAATCGTCAGATGCACATCTCTGTTTGCTCGGAACGAAAACAAACCCATTTTGACCGGATAATAACTGATGATGAAAAATGGATTTTCGAATACCTCGTAAGGAAAAGAGCACACTTGCAGCCTGTACTATCTGCCCCACCACCTCCAAATCGAGATTGACCTTGGATAAGAGAACGCTACGCATGTGGACTTCCAAGAACTGATACATTTCGAGTTTTTGAAACCTAACAAGAAGCTCAATTCGGAGAGATACTGTCAGCAAATGGATGATTTAAACTAAACACTGAAAGGAAAGAGGCCGGTGGTGTTCAGTATGATGCACATTATATTGCATCATGATAATGCCAAACAACATGCTGCTTTGGGGATTCGTCGAAAAATCACAGAGCTTGACTGGGAATTTCTGTCGCATCCATCACACTCCTCAGACTTAGAGCCCTCGAATTATCTCTTGTTTATTGTTCTGAAATTTTTTTTTGAAAAGGGAGAAAAAATTCATATCTGAAGCATACATCAACCTAGCACTGCTTGAGTTCTTCGCTTCTAAAGAAAAGACATTTTTCAAAAGTGGTATTTACAAATTACCATCACGCGGGCAAGAGGTCATAAAAGACGAGGGAAACTACACTGTACAAAATATACTATTAAATGTTTGAAAAATATATTACTTTCTTACACTTTACAAACGGGCAGAATTTTCTGGTAGATCTAATATAAATACGTATCTTACGAATACAAGGTATCTGATTTATAGATTGATTAATAAGGGATAAGGAGCAACAAAGGCTATTGACTCAGGTATCTGTAAAAAAAATTCACACGTTTTAAATACTTGCATTATAATTCTTCACACAATCAAAAATATGTTATAATGAACACACATTAAAAGAACATGGCGAAGTGGGGATGTAGATAATTTGGTCCAGTTCAGGTAAAGGTTTCGTCATCTGACACTGATTCAAAATTTCTAGACGTATTGGTAGATGTTAGCAGACTTGGGTGTTGAGCAGAAATAGGCAGCTGGAGGTTAAAGCAAAGCTAATAAACAAGCATTTACTGCTTTCTTGCATAAAAAATTCTTTGATATTTATTACATTAACATTAAATTAAAGGAATATTTTAAAGGGGTTAATAGCCTTTGTTGCTCTATATCTCATAAAACCATTCAATAAAACAAATAGTAGGCAATAGGTAGCGTACGATAAACAAAGAACCCAAAGGAAGATTATGTAACAGATCACAAATCAAATTTACTCGATTTTTGATACATATTCTTATATTTTTGTGGAAACTTCAAACTTGTTACCTTTTTTTCAAATTTATTCGAATTATTTTATTTTTCAAATGCTTCCTTACATTGTTTAACCATATTATTTTGAGTTTAAATTATGTTAGCATTTTCTAGAATATCAAACGAAACACTTTAAAATCAGTTAACATTCTAATTCAAAGCTCACATCAAGATAAACAGGAATAAATAATTTTATGAATACCTAATAAAATGAAATAGATGGAAATACATAAGCAATATTTAATGACGAAGGCATTGACTATAAGCAATTCATGCATTTAATTTCCTTCTACGTCTTACCTACTTCGGGTAAGTATGAGAATCATGACTCAAAGTTAACTTGAGTGATATTTTTCTGTCCCATAGGCTTTAGTTTTTTTGGGGGGTGGGGGGGGGGGTGATGCGATAGTGAAGTTTATTGGCGCAAGAACCAGATATGGCTACACTGCGCAGAACAAGGTAAATCTGTGATCTGACATTGAAACACTGAAAAAAGATCGATATTGGTTGACAAGCAGGATAATCAAAAATATAGAAAGGTCGCTGGGGTATCCCGGAGGCAATCAAAAATATAGAAAGGTCGCTGGGGTATCCCGGAGGCGCGTCAACAGTGTTTACCAAAGAATGTAAGCCCCATGGGGAAGGGAAAGATAACTAGGGAACCTCGGAGTCATGATGAACGCGCCTCCAGGATGCCCTAGCAATCCTTCTCCCCCCGACCTTCCGTTTTCTCGTCAACCAATTTTTATTTTTTCAATCTAAAATACAGTTTAAACAAATGTTTGACGCAATATAGCCAGATTTGGCTCTTATGCCATAAATCCTAACTGTCTTTAATTTTAATTACACCACTCAGGTGTTTTCGCCCACTGCAAGTTTTCTTTATTTAAAAAAAAAATGGCTTTTTATATAAAATTTAAAAATTATGCCCTCGCATTTTACATTGTACTTTATCTATGCAGTTTAAAAAAACTTTCATCATATTTTAAACACAGGCTTAACACAGCTTAACCAAATTCGGCCCTTACGTCACGAACCCTAATTGTTACTCTTTCACTTACCCGAGATATTTCTGCAACAGCCAAGTGCTGATGGTCGTGAACTCATGACCGGCGTTGCTTCTATCGAATCGTGAACCACGGTAGCTGAGTGGTCACGGTCGTGAGCTCGCTGCCGGCATTATTTCCGTCGAGTCGAGTCTTAATGTCACTGAAGACCCGCCATATAACGAAGTACGTTAAATCACTCCTTTCAAGTAGTGATGGTAAAGAAGTTAGGAAAATGGGCACAAATTCAAATATCGTTATTGTTACTTTACCCAGGTTCAAAATTAACGATATTTGTCACCACTAATAATCTAAATATGACTGTATATGAAATAAAATTTGCAATCTAAATATGACTTTAATAATAATTTTATATTCAATCATATACTTCTGAATATGTGAAGTAGTCAAATAGCCTTTTACATTGAATGTAAAAAAATTCTATTTAATTTAAAAATCTATTTAAAATAGAATTAAAACTAATAGTTTGAAAATCGGATTTCAAAATTTATCAAAATGGCGTCATCTACATTTAATTTAAAATTATTTTGAAGTTTTCGTTCACTAGACAAATTCTTATCTTCCCCCCTATTTTTTTTTTCTAATGTTCTAGATCACAGTTATATACTGTTGGGCGCAGAATACCCCAATTTGGCAATCGCGCCATAAACCTCAATTTTCATTCTACTAAAAATAAATAAATAAAACCCTGTGATAAGGCACATCTCTTTATGTACTTTAATAGTTACCGTGATAAAGAGATTTATTTATAGAATTAATCAAGGCTTAATATGAGCGTAGGATTTGAAAAATGCACAGTTGCTTGAGATAATGGCATTGACATGCCTTATTTGTTTACAAAAGGACACCCTATTACTTCCGAGAATAATAAACAAATGAACTCAACCGACACTTCTCGGAAAAAAAAAATTTCTTTTTTAATATCCTCGTTCAATTTAAATCTGACATGTTTTTCCAAGCGAGTGTGTCACGCGAGTAGAGAAATCTCTGCAAAGCATCTTTTAAGCCTGTCAATCGCTAGAAAGAAGTTTTATTTTCCACATTGCGCCTCATTTAGATGCTGCTGTAGACACAGCAGGAGATAAACACAACATTCATTAAGAAATCCTACGTCAACACTTCCAGTCGGTGATTGAACAACAAAATCTAACTTTGTATACGTGCCAAGGCAACATGCGCACTTCGAGCAATTCTCTTGATTCACTTACGTAAGAAAATTTTTACAAATGCGATTCATATATTAAAATAAGTCAGTTGTCTGTCGGGAACACGCGTAAAATTCCATGCCAGAATAGGTTTATTCTTGATTTGAAAACAATGAAAACAATCTTTAAAAAAAGAAGAAAATAATAAATAAACAAAAAAATTTTCATCACCGATGTAACCAAATGATATGTTTTCTAAATTTAAAACATATTTTAGAATTCATTCAATTTTCTTTCAAACGCTGTAACTGCTTGGAACACATTAATTAATTGATTTTTTCCTTCTCAAATTTAAATCATTCAAATGTTCTGTTAAGTCTACTAAAAAAGCTAAATCTAAAATCCAATCTTCGTCCTCAAATTCATTCACAGGTTTCCCTTTTGTTTCCATAAATATTTTTATTTCAGTTCTCAAATCGTAAAATCTTTTGAGCTTTTCCCCCTTACTGAACCATCTTACTTCTGTATAATAAATAGCATCCGCAAATTCAGTGCCCTTAACCTTAAGAAACTTTTCAAATTGTCTATGATTAAGTCCTTAAGCTCTTATAAAGCTAATGGTTTTTATAACAATGCTTAATACACTTTCCATTTTTAAAAAATTTTCCACATAAATTACCCTGACGTATATTACAATGATATGCCATCAAGATCGTATTGACGTCAGCGACGGCTTCATTATTAACCATTTTAACGAGTCCCTTCTTTTTACCAACCATGGCAGGGGCTCCATCGATTATGATAGCTGATAAATTTTGCATAGATAAGAAAAATCTTTTCATCGAATAAATCTACAGACTTGTAGGTTGAGATGAAGGTTGAGTCTTTTAAAGATGCTAAAGCAACCATTTCTTCCGTGATATTATAATGTTCATAGATTCATCTTATAAAAATTGCCAATTGTGCCGTATCAGAAGCGTCAGTGTTTTCGTCCATGGCTAACGAAAAAAAATTCAAAATTAGTACAATTACTTTTTAAAGACTTTTCAACTGAATGTGCAAATTTAAATAATTTCATAATTTGCGTTTGGGCCACACTTTAGACAGACATGTTCTACACTATCATCAAGTGACGAGAACTACATCAAAGTTGGTATTGCATTATCACAATTTTTTAAGCTATATGAGAAATTTTAAGTCAGTTATATATCGACACCGCAGCACATATTATTAGATGCTAAATTGGAACTCACATTTTAAAACAAAAATCCTCTCTAAATTAAATTACATCATAACAAGAATGCTACATTCTATATAATTTGATTTACGTAATAAAATTCATCACAAGAAAAATACGTTAGCTCTACAAGTTTGCTTTTATATTAAGGTGACTCCGAGATTTTTTTTTCTTTTTAAGAGAGAAATATTACGAAATAATGGACAGTTTGATTTTTTAATTACATTTCACTTTGATTGGTAATTTATTAATGTTGTGTATAGTAATAACACGAGGGCTACTGGCAGTGGACCTCGTTATTTTGAGCCTCAGTCAAGTGCATTTCACTTTGTAATGCGTTCTCACGCGCTTTTCCTTTCAACTATCTTTTGGGGCTACTTTATAACGGTCTTTGAATTGCAAACCTCGCCTTGTGATGGAACCGTGATTTTTGCAAATTGGCATTACTAAACAAGAAATGCAATAAATGTGATATAGAGATTGGCGAGAGATAGAGGAATTAGCCAGATTAATGAGCACACTAACAGGTCAATTGAAAAGTACCCGGCCTACCATAGTAAAACACATTTTTTTGGCAAAATTAATTTTTTTTTTATTCAACATAATTCCCTTCAAGAGTGATACATTGATTATAGCGATCCTCCAACTTTCAGATGCCCTTTTTGTCGTACAATTTGTCCTTTGCTTCAAAATAGGCCTCAATTTCGGCGATCACCTATTCATTCGACGAAAATTTCTTCCCAGCGATCATTCTTTTGAGATCTGAGAACAGGAAATAGTCGCTGGGGGGCCAGATCTGGAGAATACGGTGGATGAGGAAGCAATTCGAAGCCCAATTCATGGATTTTTGCCATCGTTTTCACTGACTTGTGACACGGAGCATTGTCTCGGTGAAGCAGCACTTTCTTTTTTTTCAAATGCGGCACTTTCTTTTTCGGCGATTTCGTCCTTCAAAGGGTCCAATAACGCTATGCAACAGTCGCTGTTGATGGTCCTTCCTTTTTCAAGGTAGTCAATGAGAATTAATCTATGCGCATCCCAAAATACAGACGCCATAGCCTTGCCAGCCGACTGTTGCGTTTTCCCACGCTTTGGAGCGGGTTCATCGTGTGCAGTCCACTCGGATAATTATCGATTGGACTTCGGAGTAAAATGATGGAGCCATGTTTCATCCATTGTCACATATCGACGCAAAAACTCGGGTTTATTATGCTTGATCCTCTTCAAACACTGCTCCGAATCATCAACTCGTCGTTGTTTTTGGTCAAAAGTGAGCTCGCGCGGCACCCACTTTGCACAGAGCTTTCTCATACCCAAATATTCGTGAATGATATGACGTACACGTTCAGTTGATATCTTTAGAGTGTCTGCTATTTCATTCAATTTCAATTGACGGTCATTCAAAATCATTTTGTGGATTTTTTTAATGTTTTCGTCGGTAACAACCTCTTTTGAGCGTCTACCGTCTTCGGTGCTCATTTCACCACGTCTAAACTTAGCATACCAATCCTTGATGTTTGATTTTCCTGGGGCAGTGTCCGGAAACTCAGCATCAAGCCAAGTTTTTGCTTCAACTGTATTTTTTCCCTTCAAAAATCAATATTTTATCAACACGCGAAATTCCTTTTTATCCATTTTTTTCACAATAACAAAAGTTGCTTCACTCAAAATGCTGTAATTCACAAACTAATGGTCCGACAGCTTTCAAATTTATACACGCATCTTTTGAGGGTTAGGGCTAACTACAAAACATATGGATTTAATTGTAGTAGCACCATCTATGTGTCAGGCCGGGGACTTTTCAATTGATCTGTTATATGGGTGCAAAGCGAGTGTGAAAGAATATCGTAAGAGTGATTACTTGACTTGGATTCAATAACTAGAAATATATTGGAATCACATCCCTTGAGCTGTAATAAAGATAGAAAGTAGAAGTTTCAATTATAATATTCGGTTACGCACGCGATTAAGATGGTGCTCCGCATTAATAATATATTTCTGATTTTTCATCATTCAAAATCTGAATAAACGGATTGAACATTTAGCACTAATCTTTTTGACTCCTTATTGCGTCTCAATTGCTCTTTATAATAATAACGAAAAGGGTACGTTATAACTTTAAAAATTAAGATATAGCTAATAGTAATAACTAACTATTCCATAACCGAGGTAGATAATAGGCTGAGTTGGATTTGCAAGGTCCGTATTTGGCACAGTTGCTCTAAAAAAAAATTAATAACAATAATAATATAATCTACATATAAGGTAAAGGAATACAGAAAAGCTCAAGAATTTATTGACAAAGAAATTGAAAATAAGGAAAATATTGTTAAGGTTTCTCGGGGACGCGTAATCAGTGTTTAAGAAAAACAGTAAACACCATCGAAGAGGAAAGGGAAGTGGTGTGGAGTTAGATAAAAAATGAAAATTAAAAAAATATAATCAATCGTTTAAAATTTAAAAAAAAAAAAAATCCGAAAAAACTTTAAATAAAAAAAAAAAATCTAATAATTTTACATTTAAAATTATAAACAAGCTTGCATAAAATTATTAATAATGGGGGGAAAAAAAGAAAATTTAGGAATGTTTTTTTTTTTCTTCATAGTTCTCGTATCATGACGCAGAAAGCCATACGACCGATTTGACGACCAAAGGAAGTGATTACAAGGAAATGTGAATTTGTTATCACGTTCTCCAGAACTAGTCTTTTTTCTTCTTCCCAAAGAATATTCTATGGCTTCATCAAGGATCGCGTGTTTGTCCTATCACTTACAATGACAATGGTTAATCTGAGCATGAATCACAGCTGTCACAGAGACTGACGTGAACCAGTTATAAAAAGCCTGAGAGGAATTTACATTTTTCTGTGTTTAATTCAATGCCAGTCACGTAGAATTTACATTAAAATATTCGCGAATCCATCTTAATATAACATTGGATCACTCTTTTCTTTTTCTTTTTTAAATCAATAATCTTTTAAAAAATAGATAAGAGTGCATTAATATTACATATTAAAAGTAAGTATTAAAGTTAAAATGTTACTTTGTCACGGAAATGTTTGAGTTCTAATGAAAATTCAAAGTTACGACGATTGAAATACTAAAATTTCAAAAATAATTTACTAAAAATGTTTGTATATATAACTAGTCTCTAGAACTGATTTCGAACTTCTTTTTAATAACACAATACGTGATTATTTGTTCTGTAATAATAATACAAATTATAAACAAAACAAATAGAAAATGAAGATTTTCATTACAATGCTTAGAAGAGGCAAAGTTAACATACACACGTTCACTTGCATCCAAATTGAACTATATGAAAGCTAAAATCGTCATGATTACAGATCTTTGCAGTTTGAATAGATTAAAAATTATTTCAAAAATTAACCCAAAGCTATGTCACAGGACAAAGCAATTCGAATAAATTAGCCGTATTCAAGATAATGTTAGTCCTATAATTACATCCTCTTAAAATATAGCCGTAAATTGAAAGTTTAAATATATTACTGTATACAAATTATTAATAATTCTTCGGAAGAAAATTAAGCACTAACAGTTAAAACTCGATACTCTTGAGTTTTAATAACTAATTATGGGTGAAATATCGAGAGTCAACTTGACTGACTGACTTTTTATTAAGGTCGCACTTAGAAGCAACACGAGAGCTAATTGCAATAAACCTCACAATTTTGAGTCACGGATAAGTCATGAATGTAAAACATACGCTGAAACTCAGCTCTCCTAACTTCCACACCACGCCAACGGGAGGGCTTTGAGCTCAGCCAGATTTGTGCATCATTTCCGTTATTCGACAAAAACGGAGAAAATATTCTTCCATTCAATGTGCCTGTTCTTTTGATTAATTTGTAGATGAAATCAACACACCTGACGTCATATTTAAATTCAAAGGAAGGCGGACTCGACTACCCAGCAAAACTTATGCATAGTGAACTTTGAAGTATGTTAACTAATGAAATTTATTTTACACTGCTGGTCATTAAAATTGCAACAAACGAAGTAAAGCAAATATAAAAAAAATGGTACTTATTGTACGTAAATAGTATGGCATGAAGACAAAATGATTAAATTTGAAAGCAGTTTGGGGGTTTACGGGGGAGCGAAATTAGTAGAAACAGCTGCCACCTCTGGAAGCTAAAACGTCTCTTATACGGTTAGGTATGGAATTGAACTGGGCTTGAATGACAGAACAGGGTAACTCAATCCATGTTGCTTCAAGTCTATGCCACACTTCATCAGCTGGAGAGGAATGGCGGGCTAGTCTCTCAGTAATCGGATGACCGGATGTTTTAAATGGGTGACAGATTTGGAGTCTGTGCAGGTCAGGGTAACAATCGAATACCTTGAGAATTGAGAAGGATCAGAACACAACGTGCAACATACAGTCTTGCATTATCTTATTGGAAGATGGCGTCTGGCAGGCCTCGAAGATAAGGCGCAACAACTGGACGTAAGATATCAGAAATGTACTGATCTGCGTTCAAATTACCGTCGATCTGAACTAGAGAAGTGCATGTCGTGTACCCAATCGTTTCCCAAACCATCTCACCAGGAGATATCGAATGCAAGCGTTCGACGAGTGGTCTCCTCAGAACCTCCAGACACATATACGGCCATCAGAAAGCAGAACTGGGACTTGTCTGAAAAGACGACATTGTGCCACTCCTGTATCCAGCTTTATTGTTCGGCACACCAGAGTCGCCGTCTCTGCATTGTCAAGGGAAGCCGAAGTAATGGTCGTCGTGCTTACTGTTCAAGCTGCTGCAAACGTCGTCGCACCGTACGAGCAGATACTGGGCGTACTGCAAACATACCCATTTCCTGACTATTCATCCGTGATGTGGTTGTACGGTTTTGTAGGGCCGACCTCACAATATGTCTGTCCTCTCGGGCGTTAGTCAAAGGAGGGCGAGGAAATTCTGCATGCCGTTCTGTATGACCCTCAGCAACCCACTGATTCCATATTCACATGACAGTGGTTGGATTTCGACCAGTATCGAACCAATATCGAACGAAAATCCACACTCTCGATAGGCAACGATCTTGCCTCTTTCAAATTCCGACACTTGCTGGTAAGCATTTCTTCTAATTCGAGGCATAACACGATATTCTGAGCAAACTATGACTTTACAAAGATATTTCCGAATGAGAAATCCACTACACAACTTTTTTATTATGCAGATTTTCAGATGTCGTTTCTTCCCCCTGCGTCATCTAAATGCGCTGAAATACTAATCATTTGCATAACCCAACCTATTCTTCCATTTATGGGATTTTGACGTTCGTCAGATCATTCTTTCCTAGTGTTGCAATTTTAATGTCCAGCAGTGTAATAAGTGAATGATTGTTTAAAGAGAAAGATGGGATATGGATGATGATGATAGTGAAGTTTTATTGGCGCAAGAGCCAAACGTGGCCATACTGCACCAAACAAGGTAAATCTGCGATCTAGACTGTAAAACAATGAAAAAAGATTGATCTACAAGAAGGGTCAAGCGAGAAAGTAAAGTTTAGTGTCGCAAGAGCCAGATATGGCTATGCTGCACCAAACAAGATTTAACTGTGGTCTAGACGAGAAGAAATTGAAGAAAAGACACAAATTGGTTGACAAGAAGGAGGGTCGAAAATAGAGAAGGATAGCTAGGGTATCCCGGGGGCGCGAGATGGGATATGGAAGTGAAGATAAAATGAAAATCATTAAGATTATTTATTACAGTGACGGACTTAGAAGCAATTCCAGGGCTATTGGTGACAGACCTCGTAATTATGAATCCCTTTCAAGTGACGATAACGACACCTAAGCTGAAACTCCACTCTCTAAACTTCTACACCATGCAAATGTGAAAACTTAAGAGTCTCGGCAGATTTAACTAACATCAGCACCGTGACACGATGGATTTATATTGGCATCAAAACTCCTCATAAGCTGGAATCTGTCCATTGTTGAAAGTTTGCACCACTTTTCCTACTTCTAAGCCACCCCAATTGAAGGATTTGAAGCTTCATAATATTTCAAGTGTATCAGACCCGCTCCACGACGAGTTTTTAATGAAAATCAAGACTCGAAGGAAACAACGCTGGCAACGAGCTTGCGACCATGACCATTCTGCTACCGCGGCAACTTGAATTGATATCCGACTTTTTCTTTATATTAAAATTTCAACTTCGAAATTTTTTCCTCTTATGACGAGACTGTCGAAAGTAATTTATTTTATTCAATTCCTCTAAAAGCAAGAATACAACAAAGGAGCAATAAATTAAGCGTTCTGATTCACATAAATCTAACTAGTTTTCGTGGAAACGAATGTATTATAGGTCAAAGCTTTTCTCGGGAAAGATCATGATTGCAAGTTTCCATTTACATCATGTAATGATTTATTGTTTTAAAAACTGTTCGTATTTTCAAAATGAGTTTCGTAGAACTGAATTTTATTTTTGATTCTCAAAATATTAAATTTTTGATACATTTTTTTTTCTCTCAAAGAGATATAAAATGTGTTTATTAAAATATAGCACGTTTTGTATAACCGATACATTTTTTTTCGAAAATATTGCACAGTAACATAATACAAAATTTATCAAATAAGAACTTATCATGCGAGATGCTTTTCAAGCGAACATAAATATAATATCAATTACGTAAGATCGAGAGAATATCTACTTTTATTTCTTCAAAATAAAAAAAAAGAAATATTTTAAAATACTACAAATGATTTACACAAAGAACGCATTTAATAACTCTGTAATAGAGGAAAATTCTATGTTTGGAGGTGAAGTTAACATGTACAGTGGCACAAACAATTGAGGATACACCTTACTTTTACTTGATAAATCCAACTTTCAATCAAAATAACACCTTAACCAGAAGTGCAAACGAATTTTTATTCTTAGACATAACAAAAGGTTTAATTAACAGTAAAAATAAAGAAAAATCAACGACAAAATTCTAAAATAAAACTTTTTAGAGGCATTTCAAATAAACATAAGCAGATTTTTACCTCAAAAAATTGAGGATACACAACTGAAATTTTTGTTTAACTACCACTTGATTTCTTTTTGCTTGCTACTAATCATCTAAGTTTGGGAAATTTTATCCTAAACTTTTTCAACTGTTATTTCTGTCTTTTGAAGTTGGTTATGAGAATATAAAGCTGTAATTTTAAATGGAAAATGGCTCCTCGGAAAGAGACTAGTATTGATGTAAGAAAATTTATATTAAGGTTATTTAAGAAGGGAAAATCTTATCGTGAAATAGCTGAAATTGTCGGTAGAAGTCACTCATGTGTCCAGAAAATCATTGGGAAATTTAAACGCGATGGATTAATTCAAAATAAGAGTGGAAGAGGAAGGAAAAGTATTCTGAGTGATGTAGCTAAAAGGAAAATTTTAAAAGATATCAAGATTAATCCTAAACTGAGTGCAGTCAAACTAGCTGCAGAAACTTCTCGAATAATCTGCAGAAGTGTAAGTGCTGAAACTGTGAGAAATGTGATTAGACATGCTGGATATAGCAGTCGAGTAGCTAGAAAGAAACCTTTCATAAGCTTACAAAATCAGAAAAAGCGTTTGGAGTTTGCAAAAACTCATCAGTTGAAGACAGAAAACTTTTGGAAGAAAGTTGTATTTAGTGATGAAAGTAAATTCAACATTTTTGGAAGCGATGGTCGTCACACCGTTTGGAGAAAGCCGAACACCGCTTTGGATCCAAAAAATTTACGTCCTACAGTTAAACATGGTGGTGGCTCTGTCATGGTTTGGGGTTGTATGGCTGCAAATGGGGTAGGAAATTTAGTTTTTATAGATGGTATAATGGATCATAAGCTTTATATAGACATACTCCGCAACAATCTTAAAGAAAGTGCACAAAAATTGGGTTTAGATGGAAATTTTATATTTCAGCACGACAGCGACCCCAAACACACGGCACGTAATGTCAAAATGTGGTGTCTTTTTCATTGTAAACATCAATTGCACACACCGCCACAGTCCCCTGACATCAATGTCATAGAAAATTTGTGGGCCACACTAGAAACAGCGGTCCAAAAACACCAGATTAGAAACAAAGCCCATTTAAAGCAAGTGTTACCAGAAGAATGGGATAAAATATCTCCAGATACCACTAAAAAATTGGTCGAATCGGTACCAAGACGTTTGGAGGACATTATAAAAGCCAAAGGACATGCAACAAAATACTGATACTGTCTATGCATGTAATATATCGAAAAAATTTCATTGGTGTATCCTTAATTTTTTGAGGTAAAGATCTGCCTATGTTTACTTCAAATATTTGTGAAACTTTTAATTTTAGATATTTTTTTGTTGATTTTCGTTATTTTTACTGTAAATTGACCCTTTTAATACGTGTAAAAGTAAAAATACGTCTTCTATTCTAGTTAATGTGTTATTTTCATTAAAAGTTGGATTTATCAAGTGAAAGTAAGGTATATCCTCAATTGTTTGAGCCACTGTAGCTTTGAAACTGGCCGAAGACCGTTATTGACGAATCTTGAAATTTAGATGCACGGTAGCCGCCACGGAAGCCGAGTGGTCATCTCACGAGCTCATTGAAAGTTGTTTTTGTCGCGTCGCGAGTTTAAGTCTTGATGCCGGGAAAGACACGCCTTGTTGCGGGGGTGATGCACGTTAAATCTATCGATATTAGGTCCTCTCATTGGTATGGAGTGGAAGCTTGGAGAAGGAGATGACGTCTTCTTCACTTTTTCGAAACTCAAAATGATGAGGTCCGTCGCCAATAGCCGTCGTTTTGTTTCTTAGTGAAACATTAATAAAACAATCAGTCTGACAAAATGACGAGGTCCGTCGCCGATAGATGTTGAGTTGTTTCTTAGCGCAACGTTAATAAAACAACCAGTTTGATGCACGGTCAAGTGACGAAGGCATCTGAACAGGCAGTCACTTTCTTAATTTTCAGACCATATTACACATAGTCTTGTCTCGAAAGAGAATTATTTGATTTGATTGTTTAAACATTTAACATTTCATTTAGTTAAAATTCTAAACAACATACTATTTCATGGAATGGAATACATAATAATGATTTTGAATTATCAATCTTAGAATTAAAAAAAAAAAAAAAAAAAAAAGGCAGGAAGAGCGATTACTAATTGGGTTGTTTTGAAGTAATGTAGTATAGCTTATTATAATTGGCAAAAGACCTCATTATTTTCTAAGCCACAAAGTTGATTGTTTTAATAACGTTGTACTGGAAAGTAACAAGAGGGCATTTGGGAAGATCGAGTGATTTTCGAACCTTGGTCTAGAGGCAAGGAAGGCTCCTGAGCTAACACCTCTCTCTCCAAACTTCCACACCACACAAACTGGGGACTTGAAATATCGACTAGATTTAACGTTCATGATTAGCGCTACACAGTGGGTCTCAGCAGTATCAAGGCTCGAACTCATGACTCGACGAAAACAACACCAACAATGAATTCGCGACCATAACCACTAGGCTTATGCGACCTCTTTAAACCACAGTTGATGAGATCCAGGATGTAGTTCACTTCCCAAAGCGCATGCGGTCGCAAGCAGTATTTCAGTCAAGCTGTGGATTCAAGTTCTTGTTCCACAAAAGCACATCGAGTTGAGGAGGCATTTTAAATCTGTCGGGACAAAATCCTCCCATCGGACAGTGACAACAATAGCAAATTCAATGGCGCAAGAGCCAAATGTAGCAATTCTGCACCAAACAAGATGTAACTGTGTCTTAGATTGGAAAAAAAAATGAAAAGAGGAAGTACAAAATGGTTGACAAGAAAGAGGATCGAAAATAGCTAAGGTATCCCGCGGTCGCGTCATCCATGTTTACCAAAGACAGTATACCTTCTGGGGAAAAAAGGTCACTAGGATACCTTAGAAACACGATATTCGTACTTACCTTAAGAATATAAGCCCCTAAGGGGTTAAAATTACAATGTCCATCCCCAATAGCTCTCGAGTAGCTTTAAGTGCGAAATTAATATATAGTCAATCAAAACTGACAATTCTGTAACATTGTTTGAGCACAACCACTGTTTTCCCATTTAATGAAGAAGATTTGCATTCTTTCAACTTTCATTCGCAGACATTTTTCTTCTAGAGCTCATTTCGAAAGTTTTTCACTGTGAAAAAAATAATTATACTCGCATAAACAAAGTACTATTGTTACGTTTAAGTTCTTTAAATGAAATAGTTAAAAAAAAAAAAAAAAATGGTAATAAACTGACAAATTCACTAAATGTTTTCTGGATTTTGTGGTATCATTTTTCGATCAAGTTTTATTTCTCCTTCCGGAAAAAAAAAATGTACATTTTTTTCACGCAGGTGGAAGTTGATGGACAAGAGTACAGACAGTGGAATATTTGATTATTTCGTAAATTGAACCTGTTATTCATCAAATAATTTAAAATTTCCGAATGTAAACTCAATTTTGGTGCTCAATGCATATTTTATTTATTATGAAGGTGAAAATTCTCTCTGAACATCTCAAATGCAAGCAAGTTCTGAAGAGATACAAATGATCAAATATAGCAGACATTCCTGTTCATCTTACTTAACTGAAACGTGAGTGTGCGAATGGAAGTTAGTATTGTAAACAATTTATTTATTTGGATACCGGAAATGAATGAGACAGCGTGTCTCATCAATAGTTTCAAAGCGCATAGAAAATATATTCAGATAGTGATTTAGTTTGACAGCGCAAAGCAGGTATTTTGTTGAGTCCTAATATTTTGTTCTCCTGGCCACTAAAATTGAATAATAATTGTATGAGCTCTTTGAAAGTCTACTATAGCTGTAAATATAATTTGTAAATAGTTCTATGTATATGATTGGCTCGTAGAAGTTAAAATAAATATAATAGAAAGAAACAGCTCTTCCACTATTACTGACCTTTGGATTACCTTGATACCTTTGGATTTCTATTTACTACAGTTAGGGATTATGATGCAAGAGCGAAATCCGGTTATACTGGGGTCAGGTATATGTTTAATTTGATTAAAGTTTTTTTTTTTTTTTTTTTACTCGCATCAATATAAAATCATAGATATACAATTTAAAAAGTAAGGGTTAAAATTTATGTATGTATAAAAACCAATATATATATATATATATATATATATAAATGTAAACAAATATAACTAATAAAGTAAAATATGAATAATATATAGAAATAAATTAAATTATATAAAATAATAGTAACAGCTATAAATTGTCTCTTCCGGTAAAATTAGAATACATAAAGATTGCACAAAAAAGAAAGTCTAAAAGTTTTAAAAAACATCTTTAACACAACAGTCCAAATAATTAATCACAGTATTTTAAATCTCATTACATTGTGAAATTCGCTTTCCTTACACTAGATAGATTTCATTTCTGAAAACTGCAAAATTATGATCGGCACAATACTAGCAAGTATTGATTGTTTTAAGGATTTTAAAGCCTCATTATGAGCATAGAGGGCCGCTTCTTCAGTTTAATGATTGCGTTGTTCGATTATTAAGGCGTAACATTGTTCACGCTATATTATGCAGAAAAGTTAATTTTAATTTCCTTTTTATTACTTTGGAGAGAAAAAAAGCGATTATATCATTGTTTATTCAAGAAATATTTTTAGTAACCGCGATTTTCTTACGCAATTATATGACAGTCACGCGATTTTCGAAGAACTGAAGAATTAATAAAAAGTCAACAAACCGAATTTCAAGGCATGGCCGTTTTTCTTTGATTTTATTTTTTGAATGAAAAAAAAAAAAAAAATCAATGACGTAAAGAGATCTCTAAAACATCATTAAGGATTGGTGATATTTAAGAAATCACCGTTAAGCATGCTATTTCGAAATTAAATATTAAATCCAATGACGTAAATTAAATGACCATGGTAAAAGCTTTGATCGATGGAGGATTGAATTAGACTGAAACCATGTCCATATCACTGAGGAATTTAAATAGCATCAATTTGAAGTTTTCACGGTAGTCCTAGTATATATTCAAAAAATATACTTGCATAATGAATGTATCCAACATTGAAATGAAAATAATTGTTACACGATAAAAACATACAACATAGCAACAAGCAACTTCTTAACTATTTTTTAAATCTAAAATCATTTTCTTTAAAACATAAGCAAATAGTTTGATAATACTTGTGACATAACTTCGCATATATTTGCACAAAAATTCTCTCTTTTAATAAATTTGAAATAAAATTATTTATACTTTTTTTAATACGATCAATAATAAAATAGCAAACAAAAGCACAAATACGTAATCACACATACATCCAAAACAACAGAAAAATTCAAGAATTCTTAAATATTAAAGCCATTATGATAACAAAAATATAGGATATATATGTTGTGTGTGTTACACAATGCGACTTTGAAAATGCAACAAGAAGAGTAGCCAGAAAGAGTGATGAAACTCGGCAAACAGAGAGAATAGCACTGGAACAATAAGTAATCTTTGTTAAAGATTATGCATAATACCAGAGCGAAATAAGTACCTCGAAGAGGTTGAAAGACCACGCGGACGATGATATTACACGAAACAATACGTCAGGTGCAGAATCGAAGTGGATGGCCCTGATGAATGGCTCTCCGTACCTGATCTACCAATTGTCACAGTTCGTGAACGCGGCATTTAAGGTCTGCAAATGGCATTAATCCCGTGTGTTCAATTGGTGAAGATCGGGAGAATGGCATCGTGATGCGCGAGCAGTGTGGTCGGTGTTAACCTGCTGATAAAGAACGTCTGTGAAGGTGTTGAAAATTTGCTCACCGGCAACGCAGCGCATCATCCACGTATCGTTGCGGGACATTGTGGCGCTTCATGCGAACAAGAGATTACCCTGGGGTACGAATTGCACCCAAACCACGATGCCGCGTCGTCTGTTGCGGTAGGCGTTCCACAAATGCTGCCGTTGTGACTGTCTTCACGTCGATGCCACTCGCTTGGCGCCATTATCTTGTTCAGATGCGCGACTCATTTGAGAACGCAGCCCTGTCAATCATCGTACGCATGACTCGAGCACAGCGCACCGCAGCAGACGTTGGCTTCTGTGGGATCAATTACAGTCCTCTTAACAGACGCCATGAGTGCAGGCCACTAGCAACCAATCGAGCGAAATGGTTCTGCAGTAGATATGGGAACAATAGGGTATCAATGCTTGCTGCCGATTGTAGATAGAGTGGCTTTCCGGGTCGCCATCGCTGACGTTGGATGCATGATCCACGCAGGCTACGATGCCACTCTGGCTGCACCGACACCCCTGTAACCTTCTTTTTTAACCACCTTTGCCGCAGCTGATCCACTTTACGGACGCATCCAGATGTGGGTCAGCTGAATTTGCCGTATACCTGCCTTTCTTAGTCAGATCATCGCCGCCCCCTCAGCAAAATCGTCTATCTGCTGGGGCTACACTCTCCGTTGACGAAGGCCTGTACACGCGACTTCCAAGATTAAGAACAAATTTTCGATGAATTTCCCCAACAGGGAAATAATGGCACGAAGATTGAACATTTTACAGGTATCTTTATATATCTTCTTCCAGCATTAACTTTTGGAGAGAGCACACTGGCATTTACATCATTTGGCCTTGACACAGTGAGCATTGGCGTCTACTAATTATTTTCATAATTTTCTGCCCTCCCTTCTTGGTAATTTGCATTTTTTTCAGTATCTACTTGTGAATGTGTGTATAAATATATTAGGTGCAAGAGAAGAGAATTTTCAAGGTCTCATTTTAGAATATACATATATATACTTTCATAAGTAAAAAACTCAAAATGAAAATTAAACAATAGATGCTAAAAGATTTTCATCAAATAATCACAAAGTGTTATCCGAATTATAAGTGTTATTATTCAATCTGAAAAACATTTAATCATATTAGTTATATATTTTAGGACATCTACTAATGCGGTTTAAAGCATCTCAAGACAAACAAAACTATATATATATATATATATTATTGACAGTATTGATACATGTGTGTGTGGTATTGCGTGAAGCAGTGTGTGTGTGTATCTATATCTTGTGTGTGTGTGTGTGTGTATGTATATATGTATCTTATCTTCTCTTCTATATATATATATAAGCGAAAATACCACTAATAGGCGACTCATCCTACGATATCTCTAAGACTATACAACGGTGAAGCGGAAATTTGGTGATTGTACTTTGCAATGCAGACTCACTAAGAACGAGTTTTGTGATTCTAAGCCAAAATGTCAGTTATCATCAGTTGATATTTACTTACCATCGATTTAAGTCATTTTGAGACTTTTATCGCCAAAAAATTACGTGACCAACAAACAGATATATTTTTTTAAATGTACCAATTAAGTTTACGCAAGATTTGCGCGCGTCGGAAAAAATACCAAATAATTTAATATTGGCCTTGATGGAGTTTGCAGATTTTTTGGAGAAAAGAGGCTCTTTTTTGCAAAATATCATAAAATATCTTCCTGCATTCAGGCTGCATTTCAATGACCTTGCGTATGAATTTTAAAAAGCTATACTATGGTAACCCAATGAGTTCATTTTGCTGAGCAAGTAATTTTTTATTGGTGACGGAACCTAGACGTAAGTTTTAAATTTATGAAAGGAAAAGTATTTTATTGATAATAATGATTGATAAACTACATTTGTAAATCTAAACTCTAACGAAGATATTGAAGTTGGCTTTTAACAAATGAGAATAATAACGGTATGTTATTCATATCATTAATAAAAAAAAAATAAAGTAGCTATCAAACTTATTTATTTTTTTTGTACACTAGTGTAACCTAATGTAAATATCATGCAAAAGTTTTGTTTCTGTATTTTGGTAATTTTAGTTTTTTTGTTTTTCTGAGAATAAACATTTTTCTATTTTTTAAAATGGCTGGATATTTAGTTTTTCAGACTAAATTATTTTTAATGCTATGATTTTTAAAAGAATACTGTCTATTCAATTGCAGTTTTCAGATATGTATACCGTAAGAGTTATCCTTTTGCAAAGGATCACATATCTGAATTCTTATTGCTTTCAGCTACGTAACC
>BMAW01077636.1:0-26822 GCA_019974015.1 Nephila pilipes | reverse complement strand
AATTTTTACAGAATACTCCTTCCAGGATTGGTGGAGCTGACTTTGAGATATTAGCAATGGAAACACTTCAACGTCACCAACTTGCTTTTTCAAATAGAAATGGAGATAATTATGTATTAAGAAATCCTGGTTTTTATCATTGGAGAGCTGGTGGTGAAGCTCATGTGAATGACCCTAAAAGTGTTGCAAATTTGCAGGTATAATGCCATCTTTTTTTCTTTTTTAATTGGTTCACTATTTGAAGATATCTTTAGTAATTGTTTAAAGTTTTAAAGATAATAGTTTTTTTTTTAATTTGTATGGGAAATTAGTTTCTTAAATTTCATTATTGGAATAAATATGCTCATTCTGGTATATTTTGATTACTTCTTAAATTTTTTTGTGTTAGTGATAATTTATTTTATATTATTTAAGTGATTTTATATATTTTATTAAAAAGTGATTCTATTCTTTAAAAAAATTGTTAAATTGAAATGTTTTCATATTTATGAATCCCTATATGATTTGTTACTTATGAGGAATCAATATTTTATCAGCAATCTTTTGTAATCTATTAGCATATTTTTTAAGTATTTAAATCAAGTTGTTGTTTCTTTCAAATATTGTTTTTACATCTACTCCACTTATTAAAGTATTTAATAATTATTTTATTAATTGCATTTATTTTACAACACATGAATTAATGTAGGATTAGAATCCCCCCCACCTTATGACTAATGTTAGAGTAACTCTTTCTCAGCTCAAACTAAAAAAATTGTACTAAATACAAGAAAGTTATCATTAACTTTTAATTAATACTAAGAAGTATTTGAGATGTCTGCATAAAATTATTTCTGCATATTAATTGATCCTTTTGTATATAGGGCTGTAAATTGCAGCTGTTATTGGGAATTTGGTTTCGAGAACCCATAGACTGAAGTAACTTAAAGTTTTAATTATCACTAAAAATAAGGGAGATAGAAACTCAATTTTTATTTGTTATTTTTAAAAACTTTCTACATAGTCAACAACTAAAGTTATACATTTCTCCCAGTGTTTCTTGATTTTTCAGAGGCCATCATTATAAAACTGAGTTGATTGAACTCTATTTTCACCAAACTGTAAGTTACTTCAATCTAAGGATTCCTGAAACCAAAACTAATAGCTCTAATTTATAAAATTATAAACATAAGGATGATAAATCAATATGCAGAATAAATTATATTCAGATACCTTGGTTATTTCTTCAGTAATAATAAAACTTTGTGCTAGCCTCTCATATTTTAACACTATCTTTGAATGCTATTTTTATAATCAAGATTTTACATGGCATTTTAGAAATCAATATTATTTCAAAATCAATATGAAAAAATATTTAATATATGTTGATCTTATTGCCGTTTTCATGCATAATTTTATATTTTTGATTTTGTAGTATTTTTGTATTAGTTTGATATTTTTAAACAAAATCCATCTTTTGAATTTAGTTGAATGTTTTACTATGTATTACTTAAGAATAAGTCTTACGTGAACAATACATCAACTCATGAATACAATACAACTCATGATTAAAAGTGTAATTCAGAAAAAAAATGATGTATTATTGAATTATTCCCATTATCAGTGTTTCGAACCTTATTTTAATTTTAAAAAGTGACTAGATTCATACCACAGTATTGTATTTCTTTATAGAAATTTCTTTTGCTTGAAAAAATGTATTGAATGATATGATTTTAAAGTAGATCTTAATTAAAGGTAGTTTAAGGCTTTATTTGCCTGTGGTTCACATACTGTTTTATACATTCTCTTTTGCTTTATAGAGAGTATATTAGGAGCTCCGTTAGAAAAAGTTATTAGGATCTTGATATAAACTTCCTTAAAAGATAAATTTTAAAATGTTTGGTTCACAATTCTGAAAGGAAAGGAGTCAAATATTAAGATTACTTTCTTTTGAATGGATACATTTGGTGGGATATCATTTTTTTCCTTCATAATCTTATGCAAAGAAAATAATTAGCATTTTACTGTAAAATCTCCTGTGAGTAGATCAAATAGATTATGTGGGATTTCTGTAAAGCAATAGTTATTTTTAGTTACCAACAAATTTAATGTACCATTACTTGTTTTCGTATTATAAATGATTTTTAATGAATAAAAGATGCTTATTACATTTTTTCTCTCCTGAAAACAACCCATAAGGATTATTAATTTAATTTAGAAATGGAAAAAAAAAATGTAATCTAAGTTGAAATAATTAATTGTTTTGATGATTTGTATCTTTTTGGATATGCCAACTACAAAATAAATTTTAGTAGCTATTACTCCTGTTATTGAACAATTTTATCACATTCAAAACATATCAGGTATAGGACTCCTACAAAACAAATGAAAAAGTGATGGGAAAAAGTACTAGAACCACTATTTAGAACATCCTATTTTTAGGGATATATTAGAATTTTAGAGTCATGATCAAGAGTAGATGAGTTTTAATGTTACCAAAAAGGTATGTTGAATGACAATTTTTAGCTCCACTATTCTAAAGTAGCGATGATTATGGAAGGGCAACCACCCTCTACTTTTTTGGGAGAAAATTAAATTTTTATTCTATTTTAGCTGCCTGAAACTTGGAATAATTATTAAAACATTTGTAAAATCTGTGTTATCTAAATCACCTAATTATTTCTCTTTTCACTTCTTTAATTATTAAAAAAATATGTACTAAATACAATGCTTATGCATAGAGGTTTGGTTGTTAGACTAGTGTATGGTGGCTAACCATTTTGTAAAGTGCCTCAGCAAATAATGGATACTCGTGCATCAGATGCAATATATGTAATGTGAAGAAGGTTAGTCAGTGTGGATGCAGGAAACAAAGTGTCTTGAGTAAAGGGATTGATAGGTTTTTGGCTAATGATTGCTTTTTTTATGTTTATTTTAAACCAGCTACACTTTTTGGAACTGAAATTATTACTGATCATTGATGATTTTATTTACATAGCTATTTAATTGTTCTTTTTTTAAAGTTGTGTAAAATTGTTCTGCTGCATATATTGTACAATATTAATCTAAATCTCAAAGAGGGTATATATATATGCTCTAATATTAAAACAACTGCAGTAAAGTTGGTATAAAATAACTTTTATTTTTCTCACCAAATTCACTAAGAAAGCATCGAAAACTTACCATTTTGTTGCTAAATTTTAAAATTTTGGGAAAACATTTGTACCTCCCCTTATACTGTTCCTCTTCTCATTGCTATTTTTTGCTACATAATTTTTTGTCCCCATTTCTAATTCTTATTCACTCTCATTGCTGATCTACACTATATTTTTTTTATAAACTAAGATATATAATTTATAGGAAGCTTCCAGAATGAAATCTCAGAAAGCATATGATCGTTTTGTAGAAAGTACTTTGAAAAGCATCAGAGATTGCACTCTGAGAGGACAACTGGATTTTAAGTATCCAACAAAAGCTATTCCACTTTCTGAAGTTGAACCAGCTGCAGATATAGTTAAACGGTTTGTTACAGGTAAGCATTTCATCAACCATCTTTTTGAAGGATTATGTAATTGTTTGATTGTTTTTGAGAATTATTTTTATAATTGCTCTTTTTGTGTGTGTGCTTGCAATTAAAAAAAAAACTTGGTTTGCGAAACATTTTCATGATTTAAATATGTCATATAGATACTCTTATTATTGTTGCAATGGTTATTATTTTTTATTGTATTTCAGAAGCTTTTTTTTATTAACCTTTTTAATATTCTTACATTCATATTTTTTAAACAAGGTACTGATTTTTGTGTAATTATAAAGATTTTAAATTCCTTATTTTTTGTCATTTTTAATGCTTAGTTGCTTTTATAAAATCTGATTATCATTTTCTCCTAAAATTACTATTTTTATGTATTTTATTTAATTTATCTGTTGTATGATTTATATTGATATTTTGTTTAGATTTACATATTTAAATATATTCCACAAAAATTAGTTCTTTTTTTCTTCTCATTCAGTTTAAATATTTTCTTATTGAAAATTTTAATTTTTTACTTGCAGATATAACATAATTATTTGTTTAAGCAAAAATGTTTATAACTAGACTGTAATTTTATCCCTTTTTTTATTTTGAATGAGGGCTATAGTTTCTATTAAATCAATGAAACAATATGTAAACTTTCAGGTGCAATGAGCTTAGGAAGTATCTCCAAAGAAACACATGAAACTTTAGCCATTGCTATGAATCAAATTGGTGGAAAATCTAACACTGGTGAAGGAGGTGAAGCTGCTGAAAGATGGCAGTATATAAATACTTTGAATAATAAGAGATCAGCAATTAAACAAGTAATTGCCTTGTGTTTCTTTTAATTTCAGAAGAATTTTATGAAGCAACGAGTCAAAAATTTTACTGTCATTGAACTTACTTTTATTATTTGAGATTCCTTGAAATATCTATTCATAAAATAACTAAATTTTGTTTCAATTCCTCGCACATATGCATATATATATTACAAAAGTTTTTTTTTTCTCCCTTCTAAGTTTCCACAAGTAACATTTTGCAATAACTAATGATATTTTTAAATATAATCATACTACAAATGGTTAAAGTTTATTTGATTTTTTTTTTTTTTTTTTTTGCTGTTCTTAACTGGGTTTCATAAACACTTGGAAACTCTTGAAAAAAATTCCACACAGTTTATGAATTCGGAATGAGAAAAGTTTACTTAATAATGTTTATTTTTGGTGATTAAATTGATTAAATCTTGCTTTTCTTTTATGAATTCATGAAGTAAATGATGATAGTATATGGGCTCATTGATTTTAATTTTAGGTATGTAAAAGAAAGATAAAAAAAAGTTCCATGAGAAAGTAATGGTCCACTTCACTGTAATAGATGACCCGTGTGGTGACTGGGGATGACAGAATAGTCTCACTGTAGCTCATGCATGTCGTAAAAGGCGACTAAAATGGGTACCCAGCGTCTGGGGGTATAGCCAGGCACCCTGCCCCTGGGGATTATATCAGGGGACCTCAGGGACTTGCCTTCTTGAGGCCAGTGCGGGCATCATGACCCCGAGGCACCTTAGTGATCTTTTTCTTTCCCATGGGGTTTACTGTCTTTGGTAAACACGGGTGACACACTCCCGGGATACCCTAGCGATCCTTCTCTATTTTCGACCCTCCTTCTTGTCAACCATTTTTACCTTTTTTTTAACTTCACGTCTAGACCACAGTTTAATCTTGTTTGGCGCAGCATGGCCATATCTGGCTCTTGCGCCAATAAACTTTACAATCACTCACACTCACTCACTGTAATAGATTCTTCTCGATTCTTCTCCTCACCCCCATCCTGATTTTAGACATGCAAATTAATGATAGAGGGCTATTTAATTATTCTATAATTTATTTAAACATGAATTGTATAGTTGCTTTTTTATGGTGTTATTTATTTTTTAAAAAATATGCTTTTTCATGCATTTTAAAGTATGTTTATAATTGTTTAGATAGTTCTGTTAATTGCATATTGAAAGCGGGAATGTATAAAGTAGAACAGTAGTATTCATCGTAGGATTAATAACTTTGTATGTGTTCTTGAGTCATATAAGTATTATATATTTATTTATCCAAAAAAACTGTAACTCACTTTAATATAAAATATATTAAAGTATTATAATTATGGTTACATTTTTTTTGGTACTTTATTCATGTTAAAAATTCATAAAATATGTTGTTTTTTAAATCTAAATTATTTTATACCATTCATTAAAAAAGAGAGTATTGTTGCAAAGATTAGGGGCTTGACAACATTTCTAGAAAATTGGGGATATTTTTGCTGAATTGGCTCCAAATGCTTGTTTGGGAATCTCATAGATGCAATGAGGCTTGGTTTTAAAGATATAGAGGTTCTGTATCTTTAAAACCAGAGCTGGTTCCTTGCCTCATGCGACAAAAAAAGACAAATAGCTGCTCTGAAGCAAGTCTTACAGTTGGCCAATCTATCCAGCATGGGAAATCTAATGAACTATGCAATCTTTGTGCACTTTTGTTACAGGTTATATAAGTGTATTTCTTTAACTGTTTGAATTTGTGGCTGTTTATTGTAAATTAAATTATTTTAGTCCAAGGGACTGTGCACTATCATTTTGCACCTTTTTGTTAGTGAAAGAAGGTACTGGTAGAACAATATATAATAGACTCTTTTTTTAAAAAAATTAAAATGTACTAATCTAAATAATTTCAAAGTATGTGTTTTCAGTTCACTTGTTACATTAGTTAATTTAAAAAAAAAAAAAAACACTCAATTTTGAGAGATGTAAAACCCTGCTCAAGAACTTAGTACAATATTTGTTGAGATTTTATAAAAACATTGTTTTCATAATATGTTACAGGTTGCATCTGGAAGATTTGGTGTTACAATTGGTTACTTAGCAAATGCTGATGAAATCCAAATTAAAATGGCACAGGGTGCTAAGCCAGGAGAAGGTGGAGAACTACCAGGACATAAAGTCAGGCATATGTCTCAATAATTTTGTTAAAAGTTTTAACTTTGAGTATTGTGTATTTCTATTTTAAATGGTTAAATAATCCATTGATTAGGAAGTGCATATTTTATTATCAGGTTAGTGAAGAGATTGCGGCAACCCGTCATTCTACTCCTGGGGTTGGACTTATAAGCCCTCCTCCTCATCATGATATATATTCAATTGAAGACTTATCAGAAGTATGTATTGAGATTTTTCTCAATTTTTTTTTTTCTTTTTCACTTATTGTTTTTATTACTATGGATTCAGATTTTAAAATTTCTACTTAACAGTGATGTATTATTTTTAAAGTTATTCCTTTATACAATGATTTTCATGATGCTGTATAATTGATAGTTACATAGAGACACTTAACAATTTCTAAAATGTAGATGATCATTAATGAATAATTTATTACTTTTTGTCTTCCAAAGTAAAAAAAAAAACGTCCTTGAAACTGAGCATATCATAGTTAGGCCTTTTTTACAAAAACACAGTCGTAGAAAATGTTATTTCTTATATACAAATATATTGCTCAAAAAATATTCAACATGTAAAACAAAATAACTAACTTTATCTTAAAAATGGTTTTAATTTCTTATTCTTTCAAGTTTTTGAATTAAATACAGTTGTATTCTTTACACATATATAGTATACACACATATATGTGTGTGTTAATTTGTTGTAGAAAAAGAATAGAATTTCAATTTTCAGTATTATTTGAAGGATAAATTTTTTAATTCTTCAGGTTTCTTTTCTTTTTCTTTTTTTTTTTTCAATATTCTGAAATTAAATTATAACTGCAATCATGGTAAAACAGAGTTTTAACCTTCTGCTTTTGCAGTGCGAGAAATATTACAAAAAATTTCTAACCTATTGTAAGGATAAAAAAAATATATATTTTGAATTAATCTTTAGTTAACAGGATTAACTGCTTCTTTTTCCTAAATTGTTGATGTTTTCATTTTCAGTTAATATATGATTTAAAGTGTGCAAATCCAACAGCTCGCATTTCAGTCAAGCTTGTATCAGAAGTTGGAGTTGGCATTGTTTCTTCAGGTGTAGCTAAGGTTATTTATATTTGTGTCTTAATTTAGTTTAGATGAAAATTATTAAATAATATGATTTGATAGAATATATTTGGTTTATTTTATTCTGTATAGTTTCAAGTTTAAAGCTATGATTGCATATATTTTAAAGTTGCTGTTAATTTATTTGCTGAGTTAAAAAAAAAAAAATCTATTATTTTAAATTTTTGTCTTGTCACTGTTGCATTGGGTGTATTTATGTTTTTACAAAATTGAAAATAATAATTAATCGACATATAATTTGTATTAATTTAATAATATTTTGAAACTTATTTTAGTGTTTGTTTGCATTTATTCAATCAAATCCCTTAGATTTGAGAATTGGCTTAAAACAGTACTATTACTTTCAAGAAGATTGCTTGTGGAAACCAAATAATTTAGTCTTCAATTTTAAAAAAAATCAAATTTGCAATGGATTAAAGATACCTTTTTTTTTTACTGAGAACTTTTCATGTATTTATAATTTTAATTTCAATTTAACGAAAGGAAATTATAAAGGAATTTCAAATTATTTTTATTTTCATATAGGAATTAAGAATCTAATAAGCAAATCAGATGTTGATGTATTGTAGATTGGGAGCCTAATTCTATCAAAGATCGTTGATTGATTACCTCATTAATAGGTTACAAAGTGCTCTAATATTGTTATGTAAAATTCTGTCGATTGAAAATACTATTTCAGACTTGTTCCTTCCTGACAGTGGTTCAAAATTGAGAGATTGTTTCATTTAGCATGTTGTGTAGTATTAATACATCATTCACTAAATGAATCCAAACTATTCTTTTATTATATTCAACTTTACTTTAGGAACATACTCTTCCTTATGGCAAAGTTTCTTTGAGCATTTTATATATATGAAATACACCGGTGTTCAAAATTAAGAGAATTTTCTGATTGGGTCGATTATCTCTAGAACTACTGGACAGATTTTAATGAAATTTGGTGTGTACATAGAGTTGATATAATACATAAAAATAACCATTTAACAGTTATAATACACACACATTATCTGGCATAACACTCATCAGAGTCGCAAGGTATGAAACAGCTGTTGCAGAATAGGGCAAAAATAAAAATAAAAAATTGGTTAATTGGATGAAAAGGGGTTAATGGTCCCCTCTTACAAATATATAGACCTTTCAACATCATTTTATACTGGAAATAAAGGAGTTTATGAGTTCCTGCGGCAATTGGTCCCATTCATTCAGTAACGCTGTATTCAGATCTTGGATTGTTCTCGGAAGAGGCTTGCGAATTGCAATTACCCTCCCCAGAGTATCCCTGGCATGCTCTACAGAAATGAAGTCTAGAAATCTGGCTGACCAATACATCTGGCGAATATCCTCACTTTCTAAAAATTCATCGATCAGATGAGCTCTATGTGGCTTTGCGTTGTTATTTATTAAAAGGAAATCATGATCAACTGAACCCCTGAAAAGGTTAACATAGGGCTCCAAAACCTCATCCCTATACCTCTCAAGAGTCTCAGAGCCTCTTTCAAAGACATGGAGGTGTCTGCTGCCATCCGTAATGATGCCTGGCCAGACCATCAAGCCTCCGCTGCTGTAATGATCGATTTCTTGGACATTGGAGGGCAGGTAGCTGGTCCCTGGTTCTCTCCATATGAAAATACACTGAAAATCACTGGTTAGGCTGAACCAGGACTCATCAGTGCAGAGAATGGTCACCCAATGATTCATGCTCCAATCTGTATGATCTCTACATCATTTTAAGCGGACTGTCCTGGTCGCAGAACTGAACGGGGCGCAAACAACAGGTCTGCTTGCAAACAGCCCTCTCTCATGAAGTCTTCTGGAAACAGTCACCCTTGAAACTATAATAATAACAGGAACTGATGGATTTATTAAATATAATTTTTTTTTCTAAGCTATTCTGGTATGAAAGATTTTTTTTTCGCTACTGCTTTGATTACTGTAATAAAATTGAATACAAAATTTTGAAACTACACCAGATAAGTTTTAGTTACAAATACAGAATATGTTCAATCGGGAGGAATCATTAATGAATGAAGTGACAAAATCTCTTGAACATGTTCAAGATGGTCAAAAGGAGAAAGAACCACTTCCCCAGGCCTGCGCACTCTGAAAGTGTACGAATGTACGGAACCGAATTCATATAAAATCGTTCCTGCAATTAAATGTGCTGAAACTTACAAATAATTATTATTGATAGTATCTAAATATACAGTAGTAAAATTTGTGTGATATTTAAAAAAATAATTGCAAATTTTGAAGAAATTATATTCATTTTGATAAAAAAAAGAATTTTTTTTAAATAACAACATTGTAAATGACAATTTTTTTTTTAATTTATGAAAATTTTAAATATAGGTAAAATATTAAAGAACTGAATACAAAAAATATAAAATAAATGAAATAAAATTACTAAATAATGCTTAAAACTTTTGAAGCTTATGATACATTTTGAAACACTGTTCAGGACAAAGCACTACATTCCAAATTTTGCATTTATAATATGTCAGCTTGCATTTTCTTTCATTTAGGAAACCATTTCTGCATACAACACATAGTCTCCTTGACTTTTAACTCAGATATTTCTTTTCGCCATTATAGCAAAGATAAAACTGATCCAAAAACATACAAATACCATCTTGCGAACTATAAGTCTACTCCCAATCCTAACCAATAAACCTTTCATCGTGGCCCCCCCCCCCAACTCTGTGAAAATACGAAGAAAAGCACAGCGTGCAGTAAATCACAGCCATTTAAATGAGCAATCTGACCAAAAGAAGTGAACAAATGCAATTGTTTACATTTTCAAATTACCCTGATCCAAGAGCATATAAAAAAATTTTCTTTAAAAAGCGGGAAATGAAGGTCAACACTTTATGGAACAATATTTGAAAATATGATGAACTTCAACCACCATATAATGGCTATTAAAAATTCAAATAAAATGGTCCAATTTGAAATCACACAAGTGTGATCATGGGCCTGGTGGCATGGAAACTCCTGTCACATATACGATACCGTAGGCCATGAAGGGAGAATCATGTGATCATGGTCCTGAACAGGTTGAAAACAATGTAACACTTGTATGATTAAATCATACATTCCTTTCTAAATTATATGTCAAATACTAATTATAGTGCAAAATTTACTATACAAATTTGCTGAAGCAAAACTCTTTATTAATCAATAAATTCCCTTGGGTAAATGTTTGTTGATTTAGCTATTAATTGGAAAATATACATGAAAATAAACCTATTGTAGTTTTTTCTCCCTTAAATTATGAGAGGGCAGATGCATTTATATTTGGTAGAAATTAAAAATATTTTGGAATAAGCTAGATGAAATGGAAAGCTTACAATGGCAACTTTATTTTTATTAATGTCATAATTGAGTAGTGTAATAAGCTATTCGTACACACAGACAACCTCCTAATCTCAAGCTATTGACAGAAGAGACCACACAAGAACTACTCTTGCATTTATACTCTTCCATTGTATATTTATAACAGGCCGTGGTAGTCTAGTAGCCATGGTTTCGGAAATATGTATTGTTTGGATTGACATTCATTCAACTTCCATTCATTCTTCATAATGACTATTTATTTTTTATGTGCAGAAACAATTTTGTATGACAATGTTTGGTGGAATCAGGACTTGAATCCTCAATCTAGCTAGTGACCTTAATCACTGGTCTAGCATGTATTTTTGGAAAATATATATGTTTTAAGATTAACATGGAATTCTTAAAAAAGATACTGTAATTTAAACAATGGAAAATGATAATTCACTGTTTGAAAAATTTAATTGTTAAAATTTGAATTTATGCAATTATCATTTACTTGTGTTATTGTTTGTTTCGCCTTTTATTCAATTTTTCCCATTTAGTTTTGATAATTATTTCCTGTTAGCAATTTTCTCTTTCAGGCAAAAGCTGAACATATTACAATTTCTGGACATGATGGTGGTACAGGTGCGAGTAGTTGGACGGGAATAAAGGGGGCTGGACTACCTTGGGAACTGGGAATAGCAGAGACACATCAGACTTTGGTTTTGAATGATCTTCGTTCACATGTGATTCTTCAAGCTGATGGTCAATTAAGAACAGGTACTTGATAATGTTTCACTTCTTAGAGTAATTTTTGAATTATTAGTTTGATTTTTGTTTTGTTTTGTTTTGTTTTGTTTTTTTTTTGAAAAACGATATTTGATGTTATAGATATCATTAATATAAGTTTGCATTTTCATTCACTGAATAGAAATAATTTTTAATACCTATTTTTAGTTTGTTGTTAATAATGCTGACCTTAAAAAAGCTTTTTAAAGCTCTCTCATATTAAATAGCACTCTTCAAAAATTGCTGTCCTTTTTAAAATTTGATTTTTGTATAAAAAAATAAGAATAGTTATTTATATTTTCAGCAAACATTCAGTTCATATTAAAATGTATAAAAGCAGTGAATTTTTGAAAAATATGCAATCGGTCAGTCAATTCAGTCATTATCAACATGTTCTATTTATAAATAAAAATATTTCAAAATATTTATGATTTTTGTTGCAAATTTTTCTTTAAGTACTAGTTTCTTTGCACTGTGTCATTTATGTTTTAAGCAACTCTATTTTTTAAAATATACTTTTCAATTATCTGAAATTGCTTTCTTTGAATTTTTTTTTTTTTAATGTTAGTGTTTACTTTCTTATGAAGTTTATTTATTATGCAATGAAAATTTTTTTCTTTTATTATATTTACTTCCTCAAAATAAATGAAACCTAAAAACTTTATAATTAATTTTCTGTGTAAAGAAGTTCCATATATTTTTATGTGTAATATGTATGGAACTATATATGTATGTGCATTAAATGAAATAAATCAGGCTAAAATTGTATAGAAAGTTGAAAATGATATTTAATATTAAAGTGAAGTTGTATTTGATTTCATTCTTTTGTGATATTTTTGTAATATGATTAAGTTTTAACATTATCTGAAAATATATATAAAAAAAAAAGTCTGAAGTTTTTCAATACAAGCTGTAATTTAAATTGATATTGTTTGATAAAATGTTTGATTTTTCACTCTATAATTTTAGGTTTCGATGTTATGATTGCAGCCCTATTAGGAGCTGATGAGTTTGGGTTTTCAACTGCACCTTTAATTACATTAGGTTGTACAATGATGAGAAAATGTCATTTAAATACTTGTCCAGTGGGAATTGCTACTCAGGTTTATATTCTTATTTTGTATGATAATTTATTAATTTTAAACATTATAAATATTAGCAAATAACTGGTTTAATGGCTGCTAAGCTAATGCAGAAGCGTTCATCATCTTATACAGTGGGAGTATTCTTTTAAGTACCCACAAATGTTTCTTAGATAATTAAAAGAAAATTGTAGCTGGAGAGCCATAATGGTTTTACTGCAGCTAAAATTAATATTGCTCAATCTTGACAAGTAATTTTTAAGCATATATGTAGAGATTCCTGTAAAAAAAAAAGACAAATGTATTTTTTTTCTTTTATGACATCTCAAATATGCATTATAGTAAGATATCAATAAGTTAATCTGAGTATTCAAGATGTTTGATTTCTAAGAAATGGAATTATATATATGTAAATGTATATATATATATATTAACTCAATTCTAATATTTTTAAAGCAATATTTTGTTTATGTTATTTTAAAAGTAATACTTGTTAATTTGAAAGTGATGTAATCAATACAGAAATAGAATATTTCATTTATATGAATTAATAATATTAAGAATATTCATTCATACATTAAGAATATCCAATTTCTTATATGAAATTGAAGTAGCATTGATAGAGTGTAATACTTTTTCAATATATCCGTTGTATAATTCTAACAATATTTTTATTATGATACCCGATATTAAACACCAATACTTTTGTTACATGTGGAAAATGTTTGATTATTTGTAAATTTGTCATCTATTTAAAAAAAAAAGTGTTTGATTAATTTCATCTGATTGTTAAGAGATTAAGTTAAATATAGAGCAACAAAAAACTCTAAATCTGACTGACTAGGATGAATGGCACAGGGATTTCATTTATTTTGTAGATAAAATGGTGAATATACATATATATGTACATAATACACTTTTTATGAGTTCACTTGTTCCGTTTTTGTGATATTTTACTATAAGATTGCCATCAAGCAATGGTTTTTTTTTGACATTAGTGACGTGATATAAATTAAATAATTATATTATTTTGATTTTTTAAGAACACTTGCACATATATGGCTCTATATTTTACAAAAGTAGTTTTAAACAATATTCAAATATCATACTTAATATACTCCCAGTGGATTTGAAAATTTATTTCTGAACATAATTTTCAAATATCTTCCTCCTAGCAAATGTTTCCACCAGATATTTAAAGATTTGCAACTTGTACAAGAAAGCTCATAACAAATTTGTTGACTTAAAGTATTATCAAAGGAAAAATAAAATAAACCCTATTTTCTTCCTTGTAACTTTTTATTTTGTGTATTATTGTTTTTAGTTTAATTTGTTTCCTCCTTTTTTGCCATATTTGACTGAACAACCTTTTCATTATGGTGGAAAAATATTTTATAAAATAGTAAATGCTTTGAACTTATTGAAATAGTTAATGTAAAGTAACTTTTTTAGAATAAGAAATGTTTTATAAATTTTTTGAAATAGCGTTTAGAAAACATGTTAAGAACTTTTTTTGATTAATAAATTGAAATAATTATAAATTACAAAAAATAAGATATGTAATTGTAATTACAGATTGAAACATTTACATTCTATTATATGTTGTACTTACGCTTTAGTGTTTGTAACTGTATCAATACAGTTTTCTATAAAAATATATCTTTACTTTGATATGAAAAAGGGTGGCATTTTGTAACCTTATTCAAGTATACTTTAAAATCTGAAGTATTAATGCTGATTATAAAGTTATTAGAGCATGTAATATTAAAAATTATGAAAGAAATTTAATTGAATGTAAATAGCATATTGAATTATTGATAAACATGTGTTTTATAAAAATTGTAGTCTTTTATTATTTTAAAGAAAGTTTTATAGTGCAGGATTTTTTCTGTAACTTGCACATTTGTCTTTTAGGATCCTATTCTGAGGAAAAAGTTCACAGGTCTTCCAGAGTATGTGATAAACTATTTCTTTTTCCTAGCTGAGGAGGTATATTTTTAACATGCATTTTGCATCTCTTTATTGGGACATTCATTTATGTTTTTATTTTTTATTATATTGATTAATTTTATTTTTCAATTCAGGTGAGATCTTATATGGCTAAATTAAGTGTCAACAAGTTTCAAGACCTAATTGGCAGATCAGATTACCTGAAAGTTATTAAGAATATGAAAAATAAGAAGTCTTTGCTTCTTGATTTTACTTCCTTGCTTGATCGTGCTAAATCTCTGCGAAATCCACCAATACCTATTGTTGGTGGCAGTATTTCACAAGATTTTGAATTAAATAAAAGACTGGTATTTAAATATGTTATATTTTTAGATGTATTTTCCTTTTAAAGTTTTTTTTAAGAATAAATATTGTAATTAATATCAACATTATTTATTATAATATGGTTAATTTTTAATTTTAAAAAGTTCTAGATATTGATTTTTTAAGAAATATATGCATCATGTTAAGGTTTGTGAAAATATTTTATTTAGTAAATATTCTTGGAACTGTTTGCATTTAATTGTTAAAGGAAATGTAATACATTTTTATGAAATTGTTTTGTTAGAAATTTGTATTTCATGTTAAAAAAATTGCTTGTAGGAAGTGGTTGTGATAGACAAGGAGTCATGGTCACAAGCTCACAGCTGGTGTTGTATCTGTTAAGTCACAGATTTGAACCTTTATACCACTAAGACCAGCTGTATAGCAAAGTTGATGCATGTAAATCTGTCAAGGCTACTCCTCCCGTTTGCATTGGGAGGAAATTTGGAGAGGGAGGTACCATCTCAGATGTCATCCTCATCACTTGACTAGGGTTCAAAATTTTGAGGTCCATCACCAATAGCATTATGTCTAAGTGTAGCATTAATAAACAATCATCTTTTTTTACTTATGGTATTGATACATAAATGCTGACACAATTATTATATTCATAAACTTCTCAGGATTAAACATCAACTTGCTATTTATGATATTTTGGAAATTATCAAAAGATGTATAATATTAAATACAAAAATGTGTTTTGAAAAAACTGATCTCTTTAATGAAAATGATATTTGTTCAATATGTATAATTTTTATTTCAAACAAGCTTTCATTTTTCTTTTATTTAGAAACAAACAATAGAAAGTATTTTTTTCTTAAATAGGATGGAAAATTAATAAAAATTTTCAATGAGTTATGGAAATCTAATCCAAAAAAAGAAGGGAGCAGACATTTATCCATGGATTTTGATATTACTAATCAAGATCGTACTTTTGGTGCTACTTTGAGTTACCATATTGCTAAGTAAGGCTGTCAAAATAAAAAATTTTACATTTCATATGATTTCTTTGTAATACCTATTAAGTTAGTCACTATGGAGTAAGCAGTATCTTTAAATGTAAATAGTTTGAGTATATGAATAGTTATTTTTCAGATTATTCTCTTTAAAAAAAAATCAATTTTAGGTAGTATTTGAAATAATAAATTGTGCAATACATTTTTTCTTTTAGACAATTTGGAGACTCTGGGTTACCTGACAATTCTATAAATGTTTCAGTGAAAGGTTCTGCTGGGCAGAGTTTTTGCTCTTTTCTAATAAAAGGCATTTCTGTTTGTTTAGAAGGTGATGCAAATGATTATGTTGGCAAAGTAAGTATCTTTCTTTTCTAAATTATTTATTTTGCTTTAATAAAGTATAAACTTTAATTTATTTTGCTTTAATAAAGTATAATTACTTTAATATAGTATAAAGGAATTATAAAATATTATTCATTTGAATGAAATCACAGTTTAGAACAAAAATCCATGATTCTTTGGATAAAATGTTTTCTTGAAGGGTTTCGTTCTTTCTTTCTTTTTTTTAAAAATATGCATGAATGGTTATGCCTTGTTTATAGCTAATAATAACAAAAGGTTTGAACAAGAATATTATTTAGTTGTGCTACTTCAGCTATAAAAAAAATAATCTCAATTTAAATATACTAGTGTGTATTTTTCATAAAACTGTCTCCATTATGGCAAATATTTTCTGTAATTTGAATTCTTGTATGCTAGTTTGATTTTAATTCAGTTTTTAAGCTATAGATTTTTGGAATCTTATATAAATTACACATAATCATAAATTGCTGAAACTGGGGTTTAACAATTTCAACAGTTTGTTGTATATAAGATTAAGTCAAAGTTTTTTTTTTTTTTTTTTTTTTTTTTTCTTTAATTTTTTTATTTATTTATTTACACCTGGAAAGTAAAAACACAGGAAAAACATCTCCCAAAAAATTTATTATTTGATGTAAATTACAGCCTACAAAATGATTTTATTCCCATTTCTGTGCCTGAAAATCAATCTCACAGGTGAGGAATGTATGAAACTGTTCTTGATATCAGTCCCATTAAGGATTCGTTGACCTAGTGGAAAGTGAGCCTAGGACTGGAAAAGTTCATAATCAGACAATGCTGTGTCTGGAGTTTTGGCAAGATATGGTGACAACACCTGAGATCTTAAGAGTTCTTGGAGACTTGGTCAATATGATGGTGTGTGCTACAGTGTTTTTCTGCTGTAGGAGTGCATACATTCTGTTAAATAGTACTAGATACCACACATTGAATATGTTATATACGTATTGTAATTGCTAAGTATAGAGAACAGTAACTACAGTGCAACAGTGTGAAACAAATTCAAAGTGTAGCCCCTCCCTGAAATTCAACAAAAAAGAAAAACACTTAATGCATTAACAATCTTATACTATATTTGACTTCAATCTTAAAAATGTCTTTACAGTTGGGCTTGAGTTACAACATCTCAATTCAGTTTATCACATATATAATAGAAAAATATTTACACTGTTGGTAAAAAATCACGAAATGAATCTTAAAATTAATAATTATTTCTCTCTTTCATGTGACATATTTAATATTATTAATTCATTTATAACATTTATTTTTGTCTTTCATGAAATTGCTACTCATTTTGAGAGATTTTGAACTTTAAAAAAAATTTGACTCTTACAGCACCTAATGGTAGGAATCTGAATTGATCTCTGCCCCAACATATGCAATATGACCTTGTGTTCGAATCGTCCTTGTTCGACTGTGTATTCCGATGGTGAATTAAAATGTAGCCATTATTTTCCTATTTTGGGATTTTTGAAATGAATTCATTTCCCTCACCATCACTGTTTGATTTTAAAATCTAATATCTTGTGGTTTGGATAGAAATTTTTAGCATATTTTCAATCGTCTTAGCTGCCATGATTGGGTCAATTCATAGAGAACTTTTTGACAGTGCCAGTCCACCAACTTGGGTTGGTGGTTAGTGCACCACCTACCCAAAGTAGTAGATGTGTCAATTGATGTTGCTTTGAGAAAGCACAAGCTCTGCAGCTAATGCTTTTATACTGTGGTGTGATTAGTGTTCGATGACCTCAAGACGTTCATTATTCACAGCAAACTATAGTTCCACTATTCAATGCTTTAGAGTGGTTTGAAACAGAGAGAGAAGCTTTAAGTAATGCATAAATTTGTTTACAGAACAGTTCTGCAGGAGACATCATATTCTACTTTGACCTATGTAATCCCAATTCTGCCTGTTGCCATTCATGTTACAGAAATAATTTATATGCTTAACACCCATTTGTGATTTTCTTTGAGGCTTCAACTTCTTTGAAACGACTGAACCTGTTCTATGATGTATTCATTCATAATATTAAGATCCGCTTCATTTTCAATTATTTTTGCATTGTTTTGAGTGCACTCTTTTTCCTTAAAAAAATGCAAAATAAAAATCGAAAGTTCTAAACAAAGTTTTGCAAAGAACAAATTTAGCTGCCCAAGGTGTGCTTTTCTTATATATAATTATTATCAAATTACTCAAATATAAGAATTAAAGTAAACTATGAAATATTGAGAAATGGACAATGGTAAACTTTTCCAATATTAAAATTAAAGGAAACGATTAATTTGAATATATTTAAACTAAATGTAATTAAAATTAAAACAAATGATAAATTGTTAAACTGAATATATTTAAGCTAGATATAATTAAAATTGAAGCTACCGATAAAAAAAAATTGAAAAGTTATCTGGTATACCAAAAGTGATCTAGTATGCCAAAAGTGATCAATCTAAAACAATATCCCCTTAGGTGGCTAATAAAACTTATTTATAGATTTCTGTCCATTATTAGCCAGCACATGCGTTGTCCATGCAAACTACCTGACTAATACTAGCTATTTAATCACCAACCTATTCTACCAAATTTGTGCTGGTATAGGAAAATTGAACTAATCATGTATGAGCAATAGTTTTGCCACTGGCTGGACCAGAAATTCGAAAAAAAAAAGTTGTACTGGATTTCTTATAGGTATTAAATAGATATTCAGGGAGTAAATAAGGATGCTAAATTGCTTTAGAAAAAATATTTGTTTCATTCACATGATTTCTTTTTTTTTTTTTTTATTCTAAAATTTTAATATGCAAGTTTCTCAAATTATTATGTTTAGTATAAGTTGATGTGTATATTTTATTGAATTATTTAATTCTTTCTTATTTAATTTTGATTTAAATATTTTATTACCTTTTTTTATATGTGGGCATAAATGGATTCTTATAAAATAAAGTTTAATAATTATTTTGATCCAATTAATGATTTATTTCAGGTTACCACTATTATGCTTATTTGTGAGAAAAGTAACTAAGTTACCAAGATTTAAATATTTAATCAAAAATTTTGTACCAAAAACAAGTTTTCAATTGCTTCAACAACAACAAAATATTGTTTCATAAAAATGGAAATAAAACTCACTACCATTCTAAATGAACTTTGGTTTATTAGGAAATATGAATGATTCACATGTATATACTGAGCCTGAAAGTTTTGTTTACTATTTTATACAAAACAGAGTTTCAGAATTTGTAGGATGATTTTCTCCAAACAAAAATAATTGATGACTATTTTTTGAAAAAAATAAAATTACCAAATTATAATTTGAAAAACAATTATTTATTTATATTTACAATTGTGATTTTAACATCAATAGTGGATTGTAGTGAATAACAATTGAAAAATTACAAAATTGATTTTTTAATGTTCATACATTTGCATATATTTTTCAAAAATATTTGTTTATACTCATAGAATGCAAAGATCTTATGAATTTTTTTACTCACTTTTGTATTTGTGTCAAAATATTGTTTCAGTATCAACCTGTATAATGCAGAAAACACGTTTAAATTTGAAATTTCTTAGTATTATAAGATTTATTTTAATAGGATTAATACAAATAAGGGAAAAGAAACAATTTTAGTTGATATCTTTTTTTGTTTATAGGGTTTGAGTGGTGCAGAAGTAATTTTGTATCCACCAAAAGGTATGCCTCCTGATTTTCGATCAGAACTTAATGTGATTGCTGGTAATGCTTGCTTATATGGGGCTACGTCTGGAAAAGCATTTTTTCGTGGAATAGTAGCAGAGAGATTTGCAGTTCGAAATTCTGGAGCATACGCTATTAATGAGGTATAGAATTATATAATTTCTGTATTGCATTGGATCTATTAAACTTAAAATTTGTATAATGATTTAATTTGCAGCATTAATTATAATGGGCCATTCTTAATTGTATTATTATTTATTTATTTATTTGGCGTCTTTCTTCGGCAAAAAATTATCTTTCATTAAACGAAAGTTGTAGCATCAGTGCTTTTTCTTTTGCTTTTGATTGTGAAAGCTTTCTTTAACTTTATCATTTATTACTATTGAAAAATAAATTGCTTGAGAAATCAAATTTCTTAGTAATTTTATACATTGTTTTACCAGATGTAATAAAATTTTAAAAAGATTAATTAAATTGAATCATTTGATTTTTTAGTATGAGATATGAAATTTATTTATTGTCTCAAATTCTTATGAAGTTGCATTTCACAATACAACCATAAAAGTCAAAATTAGTTACACAGTGCAATCATTTTAGAACTTTTCTGTGAATTTTTGAATAATAACCACAGCTTCTGTCCCTTCAAAATCAATGAGTTATTTTTTATTTATAAACAGAAAATACATGTCATTTAACAATGAACAATAAAATATTAGCTTTATGTGGATTATTTAACGAATCATTTCTGAAAACGAAATTCATTTATCGGTTCTGATAGCCAATTAAGTGCAAATTTACTTCCTATTCCCAGTTGATAATGTAGCCACATCTTTTTTAAATAAACAACTGATTTTCAATTACATAAAAGCTTTTTTTAAAGAATTATTACATATTTGGTTTTTTTCTGTAATTATAAATTAAGATAATATTTTAGTTAATAGGTTAAAATATTTAATTTTGTACCTGAAGTTAAATTATATTTTGAAAGTAAAACTTTATATGAGAAGGAACTTGTTCCATTGTCAAAAAATGCAGAATTTAATCAAATGACACCAAAAATAAAAGCTCTTTTGATGCCGAAGGAAATCACCAAGAAATTATGATAAGAGATAAAGAATTAGTAGCAAATAAAGCTTAAATGTTATGTTCTAAAAACATATATTCTATGAAAATGTTAATGCACACACACATATGTATGCTCTATAACGAAAAAAATATGACACACCAAGTAAGAGTTGGGAGATTGTAATGAAATTTTGTATGCAAAGACATTTAAACTGAACATGCAAATGATTAAAATTTGGTGTCCAATGAATGAATAGTGGGAGCTACAGCCTATCAGAACTGAGCACTCAGCAGTTGCATCTAAGAAGCAATTCTCAATCTGATGGTCAAATTTTCTGTTGCATTGCGATTTAGGATACCTTTCAATGACTGAAAATATGCCTTGCTGCAGGATTCAAGCTCATTATGAGCATCTGTTAGAGTTTGAAAGAGGTTATAACATTGGATTGACAGAGGCAGGTTCGGCAAATTGGAGAATCGTTCATCACATGGTTCTGTTGGCCTTTGATAATTAATGCCTCAAGCAGAGAAAGACAAACTCTAATATTTTAAAAGACTAATTTTATTTACATGATGACATTTTATTTACATGATGAAGACTAATTAATAACATCACTTATTAAGCCGAAAGCTACAGAATCATATCGATGGTCACATCAATCACAGCCAAAGTCTCATTCACCATCATAAGATCTCATACAGCCATCTGAGATCTCTTCCAGCATCTAAGATTTCATTTGGCCATCCAAACATTATTTATATATCTGGAATATGCATTCGACACCGTAAACTCGACAGTTAAGAATCCGCATCCAATGAAAAATAACTTTGTATGACGTAACTGAAAAATACCATCGAATGCAAATTCCATTGCCAAATGCGTAGGATGACGTCATATCGGCAACAGGTAATTCCAAGAGATTACCGCGATATGACAACAGATTCAAAGCGATGCAGCGATTAGAAGGTGCTGGCAAGAATGTGTGGTCAAGGGCAGATTTCAGCGTCATGGGGGTATTGGTCAACCTAGGGCCACAGCAGATCAGGAGGACATAATGATTGTCAAATCAGCTGTCATAGTGCCTGATTCATCATTATCAACCATCAGACATGCGACCCTCACACGAGTGTCCACCCTGACCATTCACAGATGGCTGATAGAGTGAAATCTATATTCGTACCGACCACTACGCCACCTGCCACTTACGCTTAGACACTGTCGAGCCAGATCACAGTAGTGCTGGGCTTGATCATGTTAGAATGATGCTGACTGGGGACGTATAGTGTTTAGCGACAACTCCCGCTTCCAATTGTGTCCTGACAATCATTGAAGGTATGTCTGGAGATGCCCAGGGCAGCGTGCCAATCCTGCTTTGACTACTGCCACACAGGCCCTCAACCAGGAGTTATGGTGTGTGGCCATTTTCCTTGATAGCCAGACCCCTTTGTTTGTCATTAGAGGCACACTTACAGCTCAGCGGCATGTGGACGACATTCTGAGACCTGTTTTACTGTTGTTTCTTTTGCAGTACCTGGGCTTATTTTTCAGCAAGATAATTCTAGACTATATATGGCACATGTTGCTATGAATTGTCTTGCTGCTTATCAAGCACTTCCTTGGCCAGCCAGATTTTTCTCGATTCAAGCATGTCTGGGAATATGATGGGAAGGCGATTGCATCTACCAGGCAATGTTGATGACCTAGCCCGACAATTGAAGCAAGTTTGACACGAAGGAGAGACCGCAGGAGACCATCTGGGAGTTTTATCATTCTATGTCATGTTGGGGGGGGCAGCTTGCATCCTGGCTAGAGGGGGTCAACACCTTATTGTGCTCGTTACTTTGTAACTATGTAACTCTGAAATCGTTTAATTTTGCTGAAATTGTAATAATTTTCTTTTCTGTACATAATGTTCCTATCCCGCAATTTTTGTCTTCATTAGACAACTCCTTCTTGGTGCATCATTTTTTTTTTGTTATAAAGTGTATCTATATATATATAAGCGAAATACCACTGACTGACTCATCACGATATCTCTAAGACTGTACAACCGATTGACTTGAAATTTAGCATAGTTACTCATTTTGCTATGTAGATGCTCACTAAGAACGGATTTTACGGAATTCTAATCCAAAATGTAATTTTCATCCGTTAATCTTTTCTAATCCATCTGTTATGTCATTTTTGGCGACTTTATCGCCAAAAATGATATGACCGACGCAAACGGAATATATTTTCTTATATGTATACTGTGTATTGCTACCCATTAAGTATACTTGGCGAGATGTGCGCTTGTGAAATGGAAAAATACCAAATAATTTAATATTGAGGCGCTGATGGAGGATTGACAAGATTTTGGAGAAGAGGCTCTTTATGCGAAATTTCGTGCATGTCGAAAATAGGAAACGTACATATTTAGCGATAGAAATAAATAAATTTGGAATCCCACGGTTAGTGAAAGTATAGATCAGCTTCAAAACTTAGTGGGGTTTCGAAAAATACTAAAACAGCGACTTCTTATAGGGTAGCGCATACGCAAGACAATCCGCTGAGTAGGATGTATTATAGGTTTGTCATATATAATGTAAATGTTGAGCCCCAAAATTCCTTTATTTAGAGATTTATCTCCAAATATCTTCCACCGCCAAGTCGAAGCATTTCAATGACCTTGCATTGTGAATATTAAAAAGCTATACTATGGTAACCATAGCTGATTTCCACTTTGCTGAGCAAACGATAATTTTTTATTGTTGTGGAACCTAGACGTAAGTTTTAAATTTATGAGAAAAGTATTTTATTATTAATAATGATTGATAAATTACATTTGTAAATCTAAACGCAATCTTACGAAGATATTGAAGTTGGCTTTTAACAAATGAATAATAACAGTATGTTATTCATGTCATTGATAAAAAAAAAAATAAGTAGCTATCAAAATATTTATTTCAATGTACGCATTAATTGTAACCTAATGTAAATATTATGCAAAAGTTTTGTTTCTGTATTTTGACAATTTTTAGTTTTTGTTTTCTTGGAAATAAACGTTTTTGATTTCTTAAAATGGCTGGATATTTTATCGTTTTCATAATACAGAATTATTTTTAATGCTATGATTTTTTAAGATCTATTCTGTCTTATTCAATTGCAGTTCCAGATATGCTGCTAGCGTAATAGAGTTATCCCTTTGTAAAAAGGATAACGTAATACGGGTGACTTTTTGCTAAAAAATTTTATTATACTTTAATTTTTGTTAGTATTTTTTGTTGAATTTTTAAATAATTTGATTTTAAAAAATTAATTTCGGTTATATTTTTTAACTTGAAAAGTATTTCATTATAGGTTAATACAAATTGATTTTTCATATTTACTTTTCAGTTATAATTTTAATAATGGATGTTAAATATATTTGGATAGATGGAATACCTGCTCCTTTCAAAATTTTTAAAATTCTTGGCGACGGAGCATGTTTATTTTCGTCTCTGTCTTTGTTGGTGTTCAGTGACATATCGATGGCGTATGAAATGAGAAATATTATTGTTTCTCACGTGTTTAACAACTGGGATCGGTTTAAATGCTACACTCAAATGCTGTCTGGCGCCTCTTATAATACTAACGATTTATACTTTAACGAAATGTGTAAACCAAACACATATGGATCTATTTGCGAAATTATGGCGGCGGCAGAGCTATTTCCCTATCAGTTCGAAGTGTATCAAAGTGACTGCCATATAGCTTCTGTTGGTGAAGCAATTCAGGGGTAAAAAGATTACGTTTTACAGGAAACTGTCATAATGGTTGATGATAATGTGAAACAAAATGAAGAAAATGAGTCATTTTTAGTGTTTCAGCCTCAAGAAAATGTGTCTGTGTTACTTTCAAAGACTCAATCAATATCTAACATTGATTTATCAAGTTCAAGTGAATCAATTATTAATGATGTAATATCTCTTCAACTAAATAAAGGTAAAAAAAAAAAAGAAAAAAAATTCACAAATTCAAGCTGCTACAAAATATACTCAAAGTCATCTTGAAGTACATAGAGAAGCTGCTTCAAAATATACTAAAAGCCATCCTTAAGTACCTAGAGCAACTGTATGAAAATACTTTTCTAATAACCCCCATGTGAATCAAGCAGCTGTAATTAAATACAATGAAAAAAGATCAAAAGTTAAATTAGCGCCATGAACTTCCAAAATTTGTCTGGTTTTAAATATAATAAAATAGATATTGACTATTCAAATGATAAAATTTTCAGTATCGGAAAACGTTTGCCCTGTTCGAGGTGCCATGCTTTAAAATGGATAGAAGAACCTCCAGGAATGTGCTGCAGTAGTGGTCAATTCCAGCTTCCTGTTCTTAGATCCTACCCTGAACCTTTGAATAGTCTTAACCATAAGGATCAGCTTTCAGAACATTTTCTTTCTACAATTTGTAAGTATAATAGATGTTTTCAAATGACGTCATTCGGAGCAAAAGAATTTAAGGTGGGAAATTTTATGCCAACACTTAAAGCCCAGGGGCAGGTATACCTCATGATACCTGGATTTTGGCTGAGCCTCCTCAACAACCTTTTCTTCAGCTATACTTTCTCTGTGATAATGAAACGAAACATTCGTTGTGGTATTTTCCCAGGTGTTAAGCCAGAATTAGTTTACCAATTACAAAAGGCGCTGCATGAACTTAACAGGTATATTCGCAATTTCAAAGCTGCTGTTGATTCAGTTCCTAAAGATCATAAGGAATTCAAGGTTATAATTAATGCCGATAAAAACCATCTGGATAGCACAAAGGTCGTTTCAATACTCCTCAAAATAAAGAAGTAGCTATCCTTAATGTGGGTCAGGATTTCGAAAAAAGAGATATTCTATATAGCAGCGACAGTAAATTGGTACGAATTAATGAAACGCATCGAGCTTACGATGCTCTTCAGTACCCTTTGATGTTTTTTTCGTGGGGAAGATGGTTATTGTATAAATATTTCAAAACTTGATAGCAATACTAGGGCTCCTATCAATAAGACTATTTCTGCTTCTGAGTTCTACAGCTATAGGTTGATGGAGCGTGTTGGTGAAATCGATTATCTATTGCTCTTTCGTCAACTTTTTAATCAGTTTTTGGTCGGTATGTATGCAAAAATAGAAACTGAAAGGCTTGATTAGATTCGTAACAATCAGAAAAAACTTAGGAGTGAGGAATATGTCCACTTAAAAGATGCTAAGGTAAAAAAAAGATACACAGTCTTCAGAAATGGGTAAAATGGTTGTGTTGCCGTCTTCGTTTACTGGAGGATCTCGCTACATGCACGAACGAACTCAAGACGCTATGACATACGTAAGACATTTTGAACGTCCTGACTTATTTATTACATTCACTTGCCATCCTAAATGTTAAGAAATCAAAGATCTTTTGAGGCAAGGACAAAAACTTACCCATTCATTGATAAACTATTAACAATTAAATACTTTTCTCATATATTTGAAAGTCGTGGATAACCATTACTACAGAGTATCAATTTCTTAAAATTTTAAATTCAGATTATAATTATCGTTTAAAAATTGAAATTTTTCTTGATATTTTACATATAGGTTCCAAAATATAATATTATTGTCTGCCCAGCGGAGCGGGCGGGTATCAGCTAGT
>BMAW01077616.1:0-23257 GCA_019974015.1 Nephila pilipes | reverse complement strand
AAAAAAAAAAAAGCAGGAGTTAAAGCAAAAGTAAAAGCAGTTTATGCACATTTCATTCACTGTTATGCACATCAACTTAATTTTAATAATGAGAAATGCAGTAAGTATTCCTTGAAACGCAAGAATGTTTTTTTCTGACATTCTCGCTATTCCAAATTCTTCCCAAATCACCACAACGCATATGAAGTCTCTTTTCAAAGAAGCATATGGGCTTGACTCAAATAAAACAGTTTGGCACAACGACTCTTGAATCAATTTTATGGTTATATTTCCTTGCAGAGGATATTGGTATCTCTTTCGCTACCTTTTTCGGTCGTAAGCAGACAACCAACCAGTTGGACACTTAACTCGTTCTTTTTTACATTTGAATTCCAAACAAAAATTACGTAATAATTAATTCTGTCATAACCAAAACCATAGAAAAGATAACCAAGAAAAATAATATTTGCTTAATAAGATGTTTAACATCCTTATATCCAACGCTCCAATTTTAAAAATAAACATAGCATATCGTAATTACCGAATTCTGAAACCGCACTTGGTATTCTGGAGAACCCAAAATAGAGCACGGGCTGCAACCCTTTTGATTAATTTTATTTTTTGCATATCTACTTATGCAACCAAATGGATTATGATCGCAGTCGTGCATTGCTCTATACGTTGCATATTTCGTTATTTCTTCATGGATTGTGAATCATTATACGGTATATACAGTTGATTTGACTTGGCGAATGTTCCTATCAATTGAATGAAAAATTCGAAATAAATATTGAATTATTGGTTTTTATCTTCCGTTTAAGGTAAGAAAATATATTTTTGACTTATAATTGTACTTCGCTTTCTATATTCTTATTGTGCTCTCATAAAAGTAAATATTATTGTGTATTTCGAGAATTATCCTTATCTTTACCTTTGCCAAATAAATAGCTTTGAAATTTTAGCGTGGCTCCTGCATCTCAACGAAATGCCGCAATAATAGTTGTACATGGCGTTAGCTGGCGTTTTCTTGCGTCGAAAGAGTTTAGTGTGTGTGTTTTGAATCAGAGAGTAAGCGGAACCCACCGCCACTATTAAATGTAATATCTATTTTAAAATATATTGGCACGCGCCTGTTAAATGTAAAGTCTATGTTAAATATCTATTTTTAAGTAGAGTTGTCATGTGTTGGCAACTTGTTATAATTAGCTTAGTTTCTTGACTGTTGTTGGCATCCTTGGTTGAATTGTTTTGTAAAAGTTGTTCGAATGTAACTTTTGACTATATGATGATGATCATGTACTATGGTGTATCTATTTGAATGCACCTCGTTGCCTAAAGAAATTAATTTCGTTTTCTCTTATCAAAATTAAGACAGTCCACTTTTACTTATTTATTTTATAATTTATTTAGTCTCAGCTATCCTCCGAACAATAGTAATGAATGAAATATATATTTCAGTGAAAGAAAATTAATCTTGCAATTGGATAAAGAACAATTTTTGTTTTATTGAAAAACGCAATGAGGCGCTTTGTTTAATTTGCCCTGTTTTCATACCCGTTATAAAAGAATTTAGTTTTATAAGTCATACGCAAAATATGCTTCCAATTTCTAAGCGTGCAAAGGAGAATATTGTAAAGCAAGGGTGGGCAATTATTTTGCCCATTTTGTGGAAGCGGAGGCTAGCAGTAGGCCTCATCTTTTAAAACGATTGCTTTCATCATTTAACTTAGCATTTCAGAAAAGGCATAAATTGTACCATAAAAATCAATAAATATAAATGAAAGGAAATAATGGCAGTTTTATTCAATTTATTTAATATGGCAATTTCATACAATCTATATCTGCGAGCACATTTTATTTTTAAATCAATATTGAGGCAAATGTACACTTTACTTCCTTTTTTAAAACGTTTTTATGTATTTCACTTGGTGTGTGTGTGTGTCATCAAATTTTCTATCGTTAATTTAACCAACTTCCCATCAAGCTAGAGCTCTGAAACTTTGGGAATCGTTCTTACCCGCCCAACAATGCAATATTGCATTGTGTACATCAGTGTGTTTTAACTAATATTTTCTTTAATAATGCAGTTTAGCCCAATGACTTGGCGCGATTTCAAAAATTGGCACCAAACTTGGCGATTTTTTTGGCTGAACGTTAAGTCCGTAAAACGGACCAGGATAGCCACATTTAGCAAAATACTGCCAAATAATTCTTGTCGCCAAGGGTGGTTGTGTTAAACTGCATTCCAACCATTTAATTTACCGGATGAATGAATTAATTTTAGTTAGTTTTAACGTTTTTATTTATTTCACTGGGTGTGTGTCTGTGTGTGTGTGTATCAGTGTGTCATCAAATTTTCTATTGCTAATTTAACCAACTTCCCATCAAGCTAGAGCTCTAAAATTTTGGAAACCGTTCTTTCTTGCCTAACAATGCAATATTTAGATATTTGCGACCAGTTTTAACTAATATTTCAATAATTTTCTTTAATAAACTTTGCCATTATATAAAAACGTTGGTGTTTATCTCGAATTATTTGGTATCAGGAGTGAGATTACTGGTTGAGATTCTTATCACAGCCTGCTAGTTATTGTCTGTCAAAGAGCATCTATATTAACTTTTGTTAATCTTGAAAAAAGAAATTATTTTCTGAGAAATATAAATAGAACCAAATACAGAGAACATTTCTCCAGCAAATTTCTTCTTACATGGAAGTTCCCCAGGAGACACAAATTTATAAAAGTCAGTTATTTCACAGCATTTCACAATAAGTTCGACTGTTCATTTAAATAAGTTAAACATGTGTCTTCAAGTAAATACCAATTTATCTGTACATTGTTTTGAACCATAAACGCTTTCCAAATGAAATTGAAACCAGGCAAATCCAAATAAATGCAATCAACTTTCTGTATTTCCACAAATTGGTCAAACATAATCTTAAAAATGGGAAGAAATACATAGCTCTACTTTGCAATCTAATTCAAAAATTTGAAAATAGAATTCAAGATTTTGGAATATATAAACATTTTATATATTCGAAATATATTATAAATTTGCATTCGATTTAGATATGCTACCAGTAAACTTTCAAATGGAAGGCAGAGTTTTTCCAACTTAAAAAGAGAAATTTCATGGTCTTTTTGTTGGACTTTTGTAATCATACCAGACCAAAGTCATATATACCTTTTGCTATACAATCATTCGTTATTTTTGTCATCGTTGTTGGGAAGCACGTACATTTGTGTAATCTCCAATGTTTAACGCCCGCATGTACAGGACGTCTTGTAAAGTGCGAATGTTTGTTGCCAATTACACAACGCGTCAGTGTCAATATGTAAGCGAACAAGTTGACATTAAGTTTATTACTAAGAAAAGGAAGGGTAAAGAAAATGTATTTTTACAAATCAGAAGTGGATTGTGTGTGTGTGTGTGAAAAGTTTGCTAGTAAAAATAAAGAAAAAAGTAATAAAGTAGTAAGTTGGAGTAGTTTAGTTTATTAAAGTAGTTTCCAGTATTTAAGAGTTAACTATTTCCAAGGGTGAAGCACATTAGGAATAAAATTAGAACCAGATTATTAAATGAAACCTTGAACTCTGGGAATTGCAACTACTCTTGAGATCTCTGGGAATTGCAACTGCTTCAATCGAACATTATTTATCCATTAGTTTCTAATATTTTTATGCATTAGTTTCTAATTTTCTAATATATTTATGCATTAGTTTCTAATTTTCTAATATATTTATGCATTAGTTTCTAATTTTCTAATATATTTATGCATTAGTTACTAATATATTTATGCATTAGTTACTAATATTTTAATTTCTAGCTATCTTTATTTTCATAAAATTCATTGTGAAATCTTTTGTATAAAATGTCATGTATAATGTATATAAAACAACAGAAATCTAATTTCGATGCTGCAGCTTTTATAATACAAAAATCTTAAATTATTATGTTTAAATTACTTTAATATGATAGCTATATACTTGAATTTTTTTTGGTTCATGGGGTATTGTAAATGTCTTAAAGAGTCAGATTTTTTATATGTTGCTTTCATTAAGTCAAATCAAAATAAAAGCCATATATTCAGCATTTGGACAACGACCAAAATATTAATTTATATGATTAAAGAAATTATCGAAATAGACTTCATATCATACACTAGATTTAAGCTTTGAAATTTAATTTTTATTCAATTCTTATCAATTTTCAGGAATTACAATACCGCTTTCCATTTTTTTAGCAAACTGGCACTTAATTTTTGATTTAAAACCTATAAAAGCAGAAATTAAAATTTTTCGCAAAATTAGTAAGCTTCTTATAGTTACTAATTTCATTTCCCTTAAATAGTAAATTTCAATTAGTAGTACCCTTTTTTAAAAATGATTCAAGTGCCTCTCGCTTCTCTTGTGGCAGAAACAATTGACGCTCATAAACAGTAAGCGCTATCGGCATATTAGACTAGAGAGAAATATTATTCCAAATATAAATCCAAAATATATTTTAAAGCGGTTTTTTTTTTTTTTAAAAAAAAAAAACAAGGTTGCGTTTTATGGTCTATTATTTCCCAACGGTTACAAAGAAATGTTTATCTAGTTATGCGTAATATCGCTGCAAAAGATAACACAGACTGATAATTTTTAAAAGTTTGCTTACAATGCATTGGAAAACTATTGATAATTCATTCAGCTTATGGTTATCAAATGTCAAATATCCCAACACATTGCTGCATGTACCTGATTCCTATTGTTCCAGGTGTCGTGAATTGACGCTTGAACTGTGATATCATTCATTCTAATCAACAGCTGTTTTCAGTAGTGGGAGATGAATTTAATTTTGAAATCTCACAGGAGAAAAGCAGTTGAAAAATATTTTTACTTCATATCGTTACCAGATCCTTGAGCATCCAAAGGGTTGTGAAAATGGCATCTACAGACAAAAACAACAGCAAATGCTTTCTTTTTACGTGGATCATAGAAAATTTCAGTTACTGCTGGCAAAAGAAGGGTGAAAGAATTATTAGTCCCTCGTTCATTGTGGAAACGATGGAGAGAACCAAATGGAATTTGTGGTTGTATCCTGCTGGAGAATCGGATGATGAATATATTAATCTTTTCCTCCACAGACTGGAGGATAGCAAAGGATCATGTGTTATCAAAATAGAGTTTGAATTTTCATTGATTGCGGAAAATGAATCACCTTTAAAATCGACTTCAGTATTAAATTCTTCGTTCGGTAAAGGTAGTAACTGGGGTTTACCTAAATTTGAGAAGAGAAAAATATTTCAATTGCAGAAGAGGAGGTATCTGCCTAAAGACACTCTAACAATTTGCTGTAAAATATGGAGTTGTACTGGAATGAAACAAGATGGACGATGCGTTGCTAGAACTCGAATTGGGATAGAACGTAGGTCATTTGTCTGGACAGTAAAACAATTCAGCTCTCTTGGATCGAAAGTAAAAAACATCTATACAATTAGATCGACCGCAGAAGATAAGCTTATCATGACATTGGATCTTTTTCCACAGGAAATTATTCTTTTAAATTTGAGTGCATCTAATCCAAATCTAATCTTTCATTTTCAGATGTCTATTGTGAATGCCTTTGGTAACACCGAACAAATTATTGAAAGGGAATATCGCTTCCGTGACTGTCTTTTGAGAAGCTTGGAATTTCCTTTTCACCTAACAAAGAAAAGGCTTATTTCCAAAAAAGATTTTTACCTGCCGAATGATGAGCTGATTTTGAAGTGTGAGTGTGCTTTCTCGACAGAAAACGCTGCCAGCGAAATCGAGTCGACTAGTTACGGGTACATTAGTTCTTTGATGGAAAATGTGTCTGCCACTGCTATTGGAGATGAAAATAAGAAATCAGGGGAAACTAACACATCGAGAGAAACCTTTAAATATTTATACACCGAACAACTGTTTAGCGATACGAAACTCAAGACAAGAACGCAGACTTTCCCAGCCCACAAATGCATTCTAGGTGTTCGTTCTCCCGTGTTCAGGGCCATGTTCACAAACGACATGAGAGAAAAAGTGAGCGAATGTATCAGCATCGAAGACCTGGAAGATGACACTGTCCAACGAATGCTCCTGTACATGTACACGGACGAGCTTGAAGGCCTACAGTGGGAGAGCGCCAGGGGACTGTACGCTGCCGCCGATAAATACGAAATATTATCTCTGAAGAAAAAGTGCTCCTCCTTCCTGATGGCCAACCTCTGTCCACGCAAAGCTTGTGAAGTCTTGATTCTCGCTGACATGCACAGCGACGATGATTTGAAGACGGCTGTGCAGGATTTTATCTTGAGACATGACAAGGATATAATCAACTCGGATGCATGGAAACAGCTTATGAAGACTCATCTCAATTTAGCGGCTGATACAATGTTCCTCAAGTTTATGTGAGAGGTAAGTAAAATATTCATCCTTCCATATCTGAAATAAAAAAATACGATTATAATTCTTTTCTAAAATGTATTGAAATCGAAGTAGTTTGCAATACTTATTATTTGAAATTCGACACTCGCGTACGTTCTATTTTTTTTTTTTTTAGTCACCATCAGGAGCTACTTTTTTTTCGATGACTAAATGGTCACTCGAAAGCTTTTAAAAATTTTACCGTCGGACTTTATGCGTGTATGTTTGATGCCTACTTTCACCAGTAATAAAATTAATTTAAAAAAAAAATTATGTCATAAAAGTTTTTATCGTAAAGGTTTTTGCGTATATGTTTGATTGATGCCTGCTTTCATCAGAAAAGAACTTAATTTTCAAAAACTTCATTAAATTACTACCTAAATATTTTTTCATTGGATTGAATCAAAATATATTTTAATTAATTCTTTTTACGACAGCAATAATTACATTTAGTTTAAAATATATTTCAAATTAATTTGCCTTATTAATAATTTGCCTTATTTACATTTAGCTTAAAATATATTGAATTTAATAGTTTTTCGTTTGCTTTAATTTTAATATCTGAAGAGAGTATTATTGTCGTCTTCAATATATTATCGTTTTCTGTAATTGTAAAGTTTATTTGATTAATTTAAGTATTTTTTAAAAAGTTTGCACTTTAGGTGGCTTAAATCTGTTATTCGCAACTTAGCAAAAAACAATTTCTTTTCTTTTTTTTTTTTTTTTTTTTCCAGTTTTGATACAACCTTATATTTTTTTCTTCGAAACCATTAACACCTGTTCAATTTCAGCGAGAGATATGTCACGCATATGAATGCTACATTAGCCACAAAATTGTGTTGCTGAATTGTAAAGAATTTAAAATTTTTTAAATATGTTTTAGAATTATAAATTGCTATAACTTTTTCTCACTTTGTAAATGTGTATAACGTTTAATTGAATTTAATGCCAAAATAAGTTTTATGACAGAATAAGAACGAAGTAGAAAATTCACTCACACATGCTTTTAATGTATTTATTGCGAAAAACATTTAATTTGGAGCCATTAAATTTATCTGTCGATTCAAAACATTGTTTTCAAAGGAAGAATTAGAATAATGCGATACAGATTTTTTTTTTTAAAAAAAGTGTGCATTTTAACTTGTGACTGACAAGTATCGTGAGGAATGAATTTTTTGTATTGTGTTTCTGATTTGTTCTCTTTACAGTGCTTAGCTCTTCATCGAATATTAATCGCTCTCTTTAAAATATAGATACCAATAATTTACATGCAGTTATTTCCAAATATTTATATGTCGTATTTTTTCGCATCATACGCTTTCCCGTTGTCGTGCAAATTAAGAAATACATTTTTTTAGAGTTCGTTTTTATGTAATTCATATATTTCATCTGTTGAATTTAGAGAATTTTCGTTTGTTTTGCTTAGACATTTAAAACTTTAAGGCATCTTTAATTGTCTTAGTATTATTAAAGATATATTTCTCATATATAAAATGTTTCAGTATATAACGATCTAGACCCCTTCTCGTCAATCATCTGGATTCGTATGTGTTTCTCGGCGTTATTTCAATTTTGAATGTAGATCTATCATGCCCAATAATTGAAATTCATTTGCATATATTGTATTTCCTATTCTCGGGCTTCGTGATTACTCTATATCATTTGAACAGATGTAGGATAAAATAATGTTTATAAATAAATTATAAAAATGAATTTCTCTTCAATTAAATAGTACTTTTCTTTCAGAAAATGTAGTCGCGAAAACTAACATCATCCGTTTTCTGAGAAATGTATTTGCATTATTTAATAAATTAACAAACTAAATGTAAATAACATGTGGATTGGCAGAAAAAAACAAAATTCTATTTTCAGTTATTACTTAGTTTTCGTGTTTTGCTTATTCAACTCATTTACATTTAACTTAAATTATCTCTTAGTTGTCTAGCATAATTTTACTTGCGCTTGCTTTTAAAGAATTTATATATATATATATATATACATATATATATATTATTATTATTATTAAAAACATTAAATGCATTCTGTTAACGTATATAAAAGAAACACATAAACGATCCAGCTAATAAATGATGAATATTTACCTGGGATATTGTCTGTCTTAATAATCATTAAATCTATGTTTTTCTTATAAATAATATTCAACTGTTATACACATTACCCGTCTTCCCCACTATTATTTTGCGGCGACTTTTATTTTTTTAAATGATATTTAATTCTACTTTTTCTCCTAAACCAGGGATGGGCAATTTGTAACCCGCTGAGAGGTGTATTGTAGCCCACCCAGACAGTCAGTAAACCCCGTCTCGAACGGAGATTTGCGTCCGGTGCGTAAAATCATTCAAAGCAAAACTAGGTACATTTGCAAGTGAAAAAGGCGAAGACAATTTTTAATTATATGTTTTGTTAGGAAAACAGAACAAGGTTGATAGTGTTCCGATATTGGCACAGCACCTGCAGTCAATGTCTGCTGCAGGAGCCACCGCTTGAACTTACTGACATGCAATCAGTTGACACTGTAAAATAAATGTTTAATGCTGTCTCACTAGTTGAATTTTGTAAATTTTTTTCTGTAGAAATTTGTATGCATGTAGAAATTTACTGGGAAAACGTTCTCTATATTTGGGACTGCATAATATTTCAAATTTCTTCAATTGAAGATCATCACGAGTAAATATATAGTTGTTTTTTGACAGACATTAACTTGCAGATTGCGATGAGAATCCCTACAAATAATCTCGCTCCTGATTAAAAAAAAAATGTATAAATGTGTTATATATATAGGATACATTCCTCTAATTAAACTGATTTTAAAATTAAATCTGCTTACAGCTTCAATTGATACCGAGATTAGCACAATAAATAAATTGAACAAAATTGACTCTATTTTATGTAATTTTCATTCATTGATTTTTATGGTGAAACATACCTTTTCTGAAATGCAAAGTTAACTAATGCATGCAATTATTTTCAAACGCACGGTCCACCAACAGCCTCTGCTTCCACAAAATAGTCTCCGAAACACTTAACCCACTCATATAATAAATTCGTAAATTAACGATTTATTGCGAATCTTACATCCGTTTTTGAATCTCAAAAGGATCACTCAGCCTCCCCTGTTTCTTTCTCTCTCCTACATTCTAGAATTTTTTTCAGGATTCCGTCAATTTTTTTGTAGATATATTTTTTTAATTTAACATGGGCCTTTTTATTTTGCACCTCCAAATCAAGAAAAGAGTGTTTGATTCAACGGATCAGTATTTATTTTACATGTTTATAATAGTATATGAGTATTATAAGTTTTTTTTGTGATAGTAACATTTCAAAAATTAAAATATGAGACAATGTTTCATTTTTAATGTTTGCTGATAATATTAAAAAAAAAATTGGTGCTCGGTTCAATTTTATTCATGCATTTCAAAATATGTAATATGTTTATTTCGTCCTTTTCACCTGTTTTCTTTTTATTACAACCCCAGTGTGTGACGACCACCGAATATTTTGAACGCACTTAGGGTAAGAAGGTATACTCTAAGAGATAACGCTGTTATCTTTTTCTTAATTTAGATAAAAAATTGTTTTGTATTTAATGTGTATAGTGTGAGAGAGAAAGATGTCACGCTCAAATAGTGCTCTCTATTTTTGTGCTGTGATTAGAATTAATGTGTCCTCCTCAAAAGATGATTTACAATCACTAGTAAACATGTATAAAATACGTAATCATTTAATAATTCTAGAACGTGCTGGTTCTTGTGTGCAAAATATAAATGTATTTCAAAACGAGCAGTTTCTTATTTTAGCTTTGAGGGTAAATTCTATCCATTAAAGCTTTCGTAATTAATTGTCGGAGTGATGTCAAGAAAATGCATTCATGTAATTTTTTTCCTGACTTCATTCTTTCGGAGTTTGTTTATTCGCGGTGCTACTGTGGCTTCCTTTTTTTGTGGCATTCAGATTAATCTTTTATTTTGATGACGTCAGGACTTTCTGTGAAATAACGACATTTTATGCCTTTTTTCCTTTCTATCATGGGGCAAACAAGCCATGAAGTTTCAATTTTTTGTACAGGAGCATGCATCTACATTTAGAATAAGAAAAATTAGAAACTTAAGAAAGTAATTCGTCTAATAGTGCTTGCACTACTAAAAACGTGCAAAAAAGAAGCGCAACGGTGGAACAGGAATCTTTTACGAAACAGGAACTAATAGAAATGAATCAGCGAAAGGAAGGGAATTCGTAAAAAGTATCAAAAAATACACGAGCAGAGAACTGATTCAAAGAGAAAGGGACGAGGGAATGAAACTCGTCGCTAACCTTGTAAGAAGCACGGAAGCGAAGCAAAAACTGAAAAGAAAGGTAACAAAATTTCGAGCGAACAGAGTGAACTTTAAAAAGAGCACGAAAAAACTTCAGACAAAAAGTTTAAACGAGGTAATGGTCGTAAAACCGATTCACTATACAAGTTCAAGAAAAGAAACGGCAAAGTACCGAGAATAAGTTAGAATAAATTATAAGAACGAGATATAATAATAATAAAAAAAAAAAAGGATTGCATAAGTATCTGAGGCAAGAGGGGAGGGTAACGAAGGGCCTCAAGTCCCGTGATCGTAAAGTTCAGACGGTGACTTTTGTCTTAAAAGACAGGAGATAAAAGTATGACTGAGCGAGGACAAACAAAAGGAGTTTCTTTCTTCTTCAAAAGTTTGGATTTCTTATTTATGTAAGAGATTATTTTCAAGATCTCGCGGTCAGTGATACGTTCTGATCTTTCTTTCATTTTTTATCAGTTAAGTATAAGCGATCGTAACAATTATAAATTCTATCGAAAGAATGTAAACGTAACACAAGAAATTCATATCGATGTTGGAATTTATATTATCGCTCAATTTATTTTAATACTGTAATTCGCAGTTTAGTAACCATTGACCCCGACTGTCGCGAGCTAACGGGAACCGATTATGCACCGAAATCCATTAATTTCGAAAAAATTATGATTCTGAAATGTCTAATTGTTGATACTAAGTGAAATTTGGCAATAAAATTAATCAGTTCCATATAAAGCAGGTATATGGGAAAATGAAAGGCTTATTTTTTAAGTCTTGAAATTTGCAAAATGGCAACATTCTATGACGCATAGTACCCGAGTTCAACTGTTATCAGTGTCCATGTGGAGCATAATCACTATTCAGGCACCGGAACGATATTCCATACTCAAAATGATGTTGTTTATTATCTCGGTAGGCAGTAAAACCCATTGCTTTGTCATGGCAGTTCGAAGACTGAAGAGTTGCAGGGGGAAGGGGAGGGGGAAGTGTATCAATAAGCATCCCAGTCGTTCTCATTAGAATTCAAGTCTAGGGAACGAACTCTTGACTAATCCACGATAATGTTCTCACGAATGAATTGCCTTCCTAATTATGCGTGAATATCATGATTGTCTAGTAGAATGAAGGAGTTACCCACTGCATCTACGTAATGACGAACAATCGGACCATGATTGTTGTCCTCGTGTAAGTGATCATTATCGGTTCTTGGGACATTATACTAGTCATTGGGGCCATCCGAAGAGATGCCTATTCACACATTCACTGGACCCATCTGATCTGTCTCTTTTTTGGATATGACTGGAATAACAGCGATTTTCAGACTCCCGCCAAACCTACAGTCTTCTTCAGTCAGAAAAAATTTCTGGACTCATCAGTAAAGAGTTCTTTTCCGTGGTGCGGTGTGAAGGGTTGTGCAGAATGCTGGACGTTTTGCTTGCACTCCTCCTGCGCAAAGCTTTCTACGTTAAGCAGATCAGGATACCAGTTCTGTGCCTCTTTGCATTTAGCTGCAAAGAGCGATCATCTGCGAAACTTGTTCTACTACTTTCTGTACTGTATCATCTAGAAGCTGATTGTGTTTTTAGAAATTCAATCCACTGTTTATGTATTACATGAGGGTTCATATTAAGTCATCTTACTACGAAGGATTGACATTGGAATTCTGTTCACCCATTGGCATGTCTTCGTCCAGATAAATTGTGTCAAATATTCATACCTAAAAATAAACATTATGTAATATCGTTACACAATTTTTACTTGTAATTACTGCAGACGCTTTTAAAGTCTGTTTTCGTTTACGTGCCCAATGACCTTAAATGGCAAGAACTTTATTAATATGTTTTTATAATGATGTAGCACGCAAGCACACGCTTAAAAAAGTTAATCCCTAAATCTAACTTTTTAAAATTGAAATATCGATGGAATGTAAATAAGGATTTAAACAAATTTTATTACATTGAATAATTTACTTTCCAATTAATAGATGGCGATACCATTTATATCTTTATATTTTTTCAATTTATATTGATTTTTCAATAATTCTAAACAGGAAAATACTTATTAATTTGTAAATTTTTTTGGGGTTCTTTATAATTTTAATATTTTGAATAATATTACTACATTTATTAGTTATCTTTTATTCTATAAGACAATCAACATTTTGATGCATAGTTTAGGATAGCCAACATTTTTACTGTAAATTACAAATTTTTTATTTAATTTGATATATAATACTTATAAGATATTTTTAAAAATGTGAATGTTTGCTAAGTAAAACGTTTTAAAAAACTAATAATTATCGTACCTTTCTTTAGTAATATTCTTTTTTCGAATATAATTTATGAAGTTTATCTTAGTTGAGTAGATTTTGGTGTTGACCTTTTTGTTATAAAGTTATTTGCTGAGTTGGATGGTTTTTGGAATCATGAAGCTGTTTAAGCACGCAACTCGGTCCGAAAACAACATTTATTTTATTTTCCTTGTTTGAATTTATTTTTCTGAAATATGGATTTTATGGATTTCACACTATATTTAAGTTATTTTTATTTGCGCATATAAAATTTTTGGGATTATGTTTGAAATCTAAGCCTTTTTTATAAATAGGTGTACACGTTCGATGTATTTTTTGAGAAACTTCTACAAAATTAGTTGGCTCGATAATCTAATACGAGATGACTGAATTGAAGGTCGATAAATGAAATAAATACATAAATATTCCCAAAATATGTTGTTTTTGTTTTATTACCTTTAATAATTCAGGATTTATCTTGTAATTATATCCATAATAGAGCGCACGAAAATGTTACAATTAATTAAAGAAGTGGAAATAAGATAGTTCAAACGGATTTCGATGGAAATTTATCGTTAAAGTCCAAGCATGTTTATTTACCCTGATGTGCAAAACTTAAGCAACAGGTGTTTTGTTTTTTTTTTGCCATAACTCCGCGAGAAATCATCTGAGAGACATGAAATTCTGAAATGAGACAGCATTTTGTACTTAGACGATGACGAAAGCATTTTTGCTCAAAAATGAATACAAAGCATATAGTATTGAATCAAACAAAAAAAAATGTCTTTATTGAACTCATAATATGTTACACATGGTTGTTTGTCCAAGAGGAAGAACAACAAGCAGATTTTCCTTTGTGTGGGATATGCCCTCCCCTTAACTGCAATGGTTGCTTCGCACCGTCTCTCCATATTCAGCACCAGATTGTCCAACAGTTCTTGAGGTAAGAGTATTCATTCCTCAATCAGCATCTGTTTCAATTGTTGGGTGTTCCCCGGAGGATGTAATTGTGCCGCAAGGAGTCTTTACAAAGCATCCCACACATGTTCTCTGGGATTTAAAATAGGGTAGAACGCTGACTAATCCATTCGAGTGATATCTTCACTTTCCAATAGTTGCAGAACATCAGAAATTCGGTGTGGCCATGCATTATCAATAATAATATAAGTGAAGTCTGGTCCAATAGCACCTCGTAACAGACGCAAATGGAGAAGGATCACCTCCTTAAAATTGCGATCTCCAGTTACAGAACCTCTGTCGAAAACGTCGAGCTCAGTCCGCCTGTTCAGCATGATGCCTTCCGAGGCGACAACTCCAGAATCACAGTAACGGTCTCTTTCAGTGATGTTACTGGGATGAAACCATGTCCCTACCTCTCTCTAAATCAACTGGCGTTGATAATCACTTAAGGCACTGAAACGACTCTCATCCGTAAAGAGGACACGACTCCATTGATGAGATGTCCAGTTTTTGTGCTCCTTACACCACTTTAAACGTTGCCGCAGATGGCCAACTTTCAAAGGGATGCAGCGTTCAGGACGGCGGATAAATAGGCCACTTTGTAAAGACATCTGGCCACAGTAAACCGCAACACTTGTCACCCAGTTGCTGTTACATAGTTGCTGAGCAATAGCGCTTGCTGACTGGCATCGGACTTTTTTCGCCTGCAGGACGGTATACCGGTCATCCACTGCAGTTGTTTTTCTAGAGCGGCCACCACCATCCTTTCTAACAGCTGTATCTGTGGTTTGAAAGGCTTTCCAAGCTCGCGAAACAAAACTTTTGTTCATTTCGAACTCTTCAGCCACACTAGTCACAAACTACGCCCCTCTTCCAGCTTTACGATCATTCTTCCGCTTGTGAAGTCGTCCAGGTGATTTCTTCTAGCCATATTTCACGAAAGAACTCACTTGCATTTGCAGCGAATGTCTTTAATTGCGCTTCCGTTCTTCCTTTTATTGTAGTCTTGAGCTGCGCTCGCCTTGACAGCACGCGTTTTGCGTACACTCACGTCGCCTATGACGTTTTGTTCCTGACATTTGCATACGCAGCATCTTTCTACTGAATTACGAGTTAATTGTACTGATCGCAATAGCCCCTTTTCTGCTATTTCATGGCTATCTGTTTAAAATTTGCATTATTGCTTTTGTACAGTAGTGTAGTTTATCTGAGTCTCATAGGAAGAAAACTTGTTTTGGTCCGTATGTAAAATATACTAGTACTTATAAACAAAAAATGTAAAAAGTATAACTGAACACAACACAAAAATGTAAAAAGTATAACTTAACACAACACAAAAATGTAAAAAGTATAATTGAACACATGCTAGTAATTTTGACTTCATTAATTTATGGTTTTTATTATTTTAAGAGTATAAGTCAACAACTTGAAATTGGCGAGTTGTTTAGCTGTGTTTTTGAGGCACCAGTGCTTCAAAATCTGGTTTGAATGGATATTTGGTGTAGGTACAATTTTCAGCGAGTTTTCAGTCAGTCATTTTGTACAGTGGCCATCAATTATTTTGGTTCTAGTTTTATTCATTGTGTGGTACATTCTCAAAAATAGTTAATGTAGCCTCTATTTAGTGTAGTGTACATGACGCCTGTTGGCCGAAAATGAAATTGTAGTAATCTTTCAGTTGTATAGGAGAGGGTGAAAGAGCGTCTCAAGAGAGACACGGTCGAAGTGTATTCGTAAGTGGTCGGAGAAAACGAGCCCTGATGTGTAAATAAAACCTTTTTTTCTTCTTGTTACTGTTAAACAAGTAGTCTTCAATGCTTTCGGACAACATGGTAACCGCTCAGGACATCACAATTATTAATGACATAAATAAGGCATAATTAGGAAGCGAAAGAATATTCTTTCTGAACGATGCTTCTTCATTGGATTCTTCAATAAGATAAAAGATCAAATATTTTTTAAGGTTAAATATTATATTGTAGTTTTATGTACACTATTTAAAAATTATCTGATTATATGTTTATGTCGATTAATAAAGAAATCACTAATAAACTAAAAATTTAATGCTGTTTCTGGAAATATTGTGAATTCTGTTTTGAATTTTATATTCTGTATAAGATGCTCGCAAATTTTTCGTTGTTCGCATGACGCATGTTTTTACCATTTTATCAAAGTGCATAAAAAACGATCATCGCCATTGAAAATATCTAATATGTGAGTAAGTTTTCGTCTTCAAATTTCGGTACATATTTTGTTTTTGATTCCAAGATATTTGATTTCATCTCGAAAATCGTAAAAGCGTTCATTTTATTCGGACTTGCTCATCATATTTCTGAATACAAGTTATCTGATTCCATACTATTTATCAATAAAATTAACGTTCAAGAATGGTTTTAAATAAAAGAGAAGCTTTGGAAAATCACATTACTTTAATTGCAATACAGAACTACGTGATTCTGTTCTAAATTTATAGTGGTGTATAGAAACGACAAGTACACCTAAAAATTGCACACGTTACGCTGGTGAATATTAGGGTGCATAATACAAAATCTCACAACAGGTAAATTTAACAGAGGTTACTTAATGTACTTTCTTATTGTTTAAATTTGAGAATTATGAACAAAATTTAGTTCAATTTTTTTAATTTCTAAAGGATGAATCACTTGAATTGAATTTTTTGAAGATGGCATTGTAATTTTATTCTGAGCAAAATCTAACAATATTGTTTCTTCCAATAAATATCTTTGGTCACTCAAGTTCCCATACTAAATTTGATTTTATGTTTTCTTCAACAAAAGCAACATCATTTAATTTGAAATTTTTATGAAAAGATGGTGTTTTAAAATAATTAACTATTTTTAACTGAAGTAAATGCTGTTCCTTCCAACGCTTACACGGTTGTTTTTATTCGCAGAGCTTGGAATATCTTTATTTTTTGTATGACTCTTTGGCCATCTTTGAGTCAATCAGTTCGATTAAATGTACATGATATTGAGAGTCATCATAATGAATTTCGAGGAATTGAGTCGAAGGGAGAGGTTCCAGTCTCTAGGTTGGTTCTCCACATATGTTTATTAACAATGACTTCAACGACTGAAAGAATAATTGAAAGTTGTGGAAATTGTAAGAGACAAAAATAGTATCTGCTTATCATGGAATGAATATATTGAATCCTTATTGATTAAACATAATTTAGAAAATTGTAAATCTTTGAAAACACCTAGTGTTAAGGGAGAAGTTTCCCTCTTGCAAATGAAGTTATTGACATAACTATGTATCAGGAATTAACAGGTCAACTTATTTAGCTAATAGAGAGCGTCCTGTCAGAGGCGGCTTGTGTATAAGCACTGTGAAACTGAAGCACCCGCATTATCCACTTGCTATTATCGATAATATATATAGTAATGAGTGTTTTTATCTTTTAATTCTTTCTTTATACTTGTACAATGTCTTGTTCTTAAGCTTAATGTCAGTAACCGTCTTCCAGTAAAGTACAAAATCAAAAAGGAAAAGAAAGTTATGAAAATTACAAAACTCTTTGAATAGCACCGTGCGCTTCACAGTTCCAACGCCGAGGTGTTTGAATGTTGTGCGCATACTCACATAGGAAACTGCGCGCAAGGCTGTTATGAAGAGAGAGCACTATTCCCACAGTGTCGACCCTTTCTTGCTAGTGGATTATACTGTTTTTTCCCTGTCCTTTAAACCCGTGTACCGTAGTCTTGAATATGATAAAGTGTAGAATTGGATAATTTTATCTTGCTTCTAATTATTCTATTTTATTCATTTTTTCGGTTCTTTTAATTAACAGAAAGCTTCAACCATGGCCTTGCATCTCCAAGAAATTTCTGTGAACTGTAAATGAATTTCTACATCTTAAATTTTCACAGTTGTTTTTCCATGAGAAAGTTTCAGGTCTCCATGAGAAAAAGGCCGATTAGCACCTGATAATCTACTATCTCACCCATGAATGAATAAGCAGGAGCAAGAAATATATTAGTAACTATAATTCTGAATGGAACCATCAGAAAAGTTGACATCGCGGCTGTAAAGTAAAAATGCACTGTTTTGCTTTCCGTGTTTGATGTTTGGAGGTGATGTACATGGACAAAAGACGGTTCTAGAAATAAAAGCAAAATGAAAGAAAATGGAAATACATAAGAAGTCGACGAAGACGTTGTCGTCGTAGTTTTTCTGTCACTTTTAGGAACCGTAAGTATTAATGGGAAACTTAAAAGAAGCATGCAGACTTTCAATCAATGAGCATAATATAAAGGTTAAAAATAACTAAGAAATATGTATTTTGTCCAAAACAATAGAATGTATTTTCTTTTGTGGAAACTTCGGAAATCCTTTACATGGACATGATGAAAAAAAGGCGATTCCAATAAATCCATGGGTATTTAGAGGATTAGTAAATTTTGCATTTAAACTAGATTCAGATTTGAAGAATCGCTGAAACCTGTGGTTCAGTCTTCAAAGGTGTTTCTATGACAGTTCTAAATGAGATACTCAACTACCTGCTACAAGAAAGTGTAAAAATTTCCTTTGCAGCTATCGTAGCTGATGAGTAACAACAACAAATGATTCTTGTTCTACGGTACTTATTGAATGGAGAAATATTTGAGTGGTGATTTCTTATTCCAGAAAATCAAACTGCAGATTGCATATCAAAATGTATTTTAGAATGATTGGATGTAATCCTTGAAGCAAATGGACAATACTTATAGCTGAGACATAAATATCATGAAAGGCAAAAAAAAAAAAAGCAGGAGTTAAAGCAAAAGTAAAAGCAGTTTATGCACATTTCATTCACTGTTATGCACATCAACTTAATTTTAATAATGAGAAATGCAGTAAGTATTCCTCGAAACGCAAGAGTGTTTTTTGCTGACATTCTCGCTATTCCAAATTCTTCCCAAATCACCACAACGCATATGAAGTCTCTTTTCAAAGAAGCATCTGGGCTTGACTCAAATGAAACAGTTGGGCACAACGACTCTTGAATCAATTTTATGGTTATATTTCCTTGCAGAGGATATTGGTATCTCTTTCGCTACCTTTTTCGGTCGTATGCAGACAACCAACCAGTTGGACACTTAACTTGTTCTTTTTTACATTTGAATTCCAAACAAAAATTACGTAATAATTAATTCTGTCTTAACCGAAATCATAGAAAAGATAACCAAGAAAAATAATATTTGCTTAATAAGATGTTTAACATCATTATATCCAACGCTCCAATTTTAAAAATAAACATAGCATATCGTAATTACCGAATTCTGAAACCGCACTTGGTATTCTGGAGAACCCAAAATAGAGCACGGGCTGCAACCCTTTTGATTAATTTTATTTTTTGCATATCTACTTATGCAACCAAATGGATTATGATCGCAGTCGTGCATTGCTCTATACGTTGCATATTTCGTTATTTCTTCATGGATTGTGAATCATTATACGGTATATACAGTTGATTTGACTTGGCGAATGTTCCTATCAATTGAATGAAAAATTCGAAATAAATATTGAATTATTGGTTTTTATCTTCCGTTTAAGGTAAGAAAAAATATTTTTGACTCATAATTGTACTTCGCTTTCTATATTCTTATTGTGCTCTCATAAAAGTAAATATTATTGTGTATTTCGAGAATTATCCTTATCTTTACCTTTGCCAAATAAATAGCTTTGAAATTTTATCGTGGCTCCTGCATCTCAACGAAATGCCGCAATAATAGTTGTACATGGCGCTAGCTGGCGTTTTCTTGCGTGGAAAGAGTTTAGTGTGTGTGTTTTGAATCAGAGAGTAAGCGGAACCCACCGCCACTATTAAATGTAATATCTATTTTAAAATATATTGGCACGCGCCTGTTAAATGTAAAGTCTATGTTAAATATCTATTTTTAAGTAGAGTTGTCATGTGTTGGCAACTTGTTATAATTAGCTTAGTTTCTTGACTGTTGTTGGCATCCTTGGTTGAATTGTTTTGTAAAAGTTGTTCGAATGTAACTTTTGACTATATGATGATGATCATGTACTATGGTGTATCTATTTGAATGCACCTCGTTGCCTAAAGAAATTAATTTCGTTTTCTCTTATCAAAATTAAGACAGTCCACTTTTACTTATTTATTTTATAATTTATTTAGTCTCAGCTATCCTCCGAACAATAGTAATGAATGAAATATATATTTCAGTGAAAGAAAATTAATCTTGCAATTGGATAAAGAACAATTTTTGTTTTATTGAAAAACGCAATGAGGCGCTTTGTTTAATTTGCCCTGTTTTCATACCCGTTATAAAAGAATTTAGTTTTATAAGTCATACGCAAAATATGCTTCCAATTTCTAAGCGTGCAAAGGAGAATATTGTAAAGCAAGGGTGGGCAATTATTTTGCCCATTTTGTGGAAGCGGAGGCTAGCAGTAGGCCTCATCTTTTAAAACGATTGCTTTCATCATTTAACTTAGCATTTCAGAAAAGGCATAAATTGTACCATAAAAATCAATAAATATAAATGAAAGGAAATAATGGCAGTTTTATTCAATTTATTTAATATGGCAATTTCATACAATCTATATCTGCGAGCACATTTTATTTTTAAATCAATATTGAGGCAAATGTACACTTTACTTCCTTTTTTAAAACGTTTTTATGTATTTCACTTGGTGTGTGTGTGTGTCATCAAATTTTCTATCGTTAATTTAACCAACTTCCCATCAAGCTAGAGCTCTGAAACTTTGGGAATCGTTCTTACCCGCCCAACAATGCAATATTGCATTGTGTACATCAGTGTGTTTTAACTAATATTTTCTTTAATAATGCAGTTTAGCCCAATGACTTGGCGCGATTTCAAAAATTGGCACCAAACTTGGCGATTTTTTTGGCTGAACGTTAAGTCCGTAAAACGGACCAGGATAGCCACATTTAGCAAAATACTGCCAAATAATTCTTGTCGCCAAGGGTGGTTGTGTTAAACTGCATTCCAACCATTTAATTTACCGGATGAATGAATTAATTTTAGTTAGTTTTAACGTTTTTATTTATTTCACTGGGTGTGTGTCTGTGTGTGTGTGTATCAGTGTGTCATCAAATTTTCTATTGCTAATTTAACCAACTTCCCATCAAGCTAGAGCTCTAAAATTTTGGAAACCGTTCTTTCTTGCCTAACAATGCAATATTTAGATATTTGCGACCAGTTTTAACTAATATTTCAATAATTTTCTTTAATAAACTTTGCCATTATATAAAAACGTTGGTGTTTATCTCGAATTATTTGGTATCAGGAGTGAGATTACTGGTTGAGATTCTTATCACAGCCTGCTAGTTATTGTCTGTCAAAGAGCATCTATATTAACTTTTGTTAATCTTGAAAAAAGAAATTATTTTCTGAGAAATATAAATAGAACCAAATACAGAGAACATTTCTCCAGCAAATTTCTTCTTACATGGAAGTTCCCCAGGAGACACAAATTTATAAAAGTCAGTTATTTCACAGCATTTCACAATAAGTTCGACTGTTCATTTAAATAAGTTAAACATGTGTCTTCAAGTAAATACCAATTTATCTGTACATTGTTTTGAACCATAAACGCTTTCCAAATGAAATTGAAACCAGGCAAATCCAAATAAATGCAATCAACTTTCTGTATTTCCACAAATTGGTCAAACATAATCTTAAAAATGGGAAGAAATACATAGCTCTACTTTGCAATCTAATTCAAAAATTTGAAAATAGAATTCAAGATTTTGGAATATATAAACATTTTATATATTCGAAATATATTATAAATTTGCATTCGATTTAGATATGCTACCAGTAAACTTTCAAATGGAAGGCAGAGTTTTTCCAACTTAAAAAGAGAAATTTCATGGTCTTTTTGTTGGACTTTTGTAATCATACCAGACCAAAGTCATATATACCTTTTGCTATACAATCATTCGTTATTTTTGTCATCGTTGTTGGGAAGCACGTACATTTGTGTAATCTCCAATGTTTAACGCCCGCATGTACAGGACGTCTTGTAAAGTGCGAATGTTTGTTGCCAATTACACAACGCGTCAGTGTCAATATGTAAGCGAACAAGTTGACATTAAGTTTATTACTAAGAAAAGGAAGGGTAAAGAAAATGTATTTTTACAAATCAGAAGTGGATTGTGTGTGTGTGTGTGAAAAGTTTGCTAGTAAAAATAAAGAAAAAAGTAATAAAGTAGTAAGTTGGAGTAGTTTAGTTTATTAAAGTAGTTTCCAGTATTTAAGAGTTAACTATTTCCAAGGGTGAAGCACATTAGGAATAAAATTAGAACCAGATTATTAAATGAAACCTTGAACTCTGGGAATTGCAACTACTCTTGAGATCTCTGGGAATTGCAACTGCTTCAATCGAACATTATTTATCCATTAGTTTCTAATATTTTTATGCATTAGTTTCTAATTTTCTAATATATTTATGCATTAGTTTCTAATTTTCTAATATATTTATGCATTAGTTTCTAATTTTCTAATATATTTATGCATTAGTTACTAATATATTTATGCATTAGTTACTAATATTTTAATTTCTAGCTATCTTTATTTCCATAAAATTCATTGTGAAATCTTTTGTATAAAATGTCATGTATAATGTATATAAAACAACAGAAATCTAATTTCGATGCTGCAGCTTTTATAATACAAAAATCTTAAATTATTATGTTTAAATTACTTTAATATGATAGCTATATACTTGAATTTTTTTGGTTCATGGGGTATTGTAAATGTCTTAAAGAGTCAGATTTTTTATATGTTGCTTTCATTAAGTCAAATCAAAATAAAAGCCATATATTCAGCATTTGGACAACGACCAAAATATTAATTTATATGATTAAAGAAATTATCGAAATAGACTTCATATCATACACTAGATTTAAGCTTTGAAATTTAATTTTTATTCAATTCTTATCAATTTTCAGGAATTACAATACCGCTTTCCATTTTTTTAGCAAACTGGCACTTAATTTTTGATTTAAAACCTATAAAAGCAGAAATTAAAATTTTTCGCAAAATTAGTAAGCTTCTTATAGTTACTAATTTCATTTCCCTTAAATAGTAAATTTCAATTAGTAGTACCCTTTTTTAAAAATGATTCAAGTGCCTCTCGCTTCTCTTGTGGCAGAAACAATTGACGCTCATAAACAGTAAGCGCTATCGGCATATTAGACTAGAGAGAAATATTATTCCAAATATAAATCCAAAATATATTTTAAAGCGGTTTTTTTTTTTTTT
>BMAW01077615.1:298632-362273 GCA_019974015.1 Nephila pilipes | reverse complement strand
ATATATATATATATATATATATATATATATATATATATATATATTATATATAAACAGTTACTGCATCTATTAATATTTATGTAAGTATAAAATACTAATGATTAGTTTTTTAATACCTATGAAATGGAACGTTACAAAAAGACTAATATTCTAAAGACTCATTTTAGTATAAAAGAAAATACTTTGATTTTTTAATAAGAATAGAAACAAAGAGCACAATAACATATGAAATACATCTTTTGGAAATTTAAAATCAGCTTTTGATGCAGTCATATATAAATACAAGGATTTTCCAATTTCCAATTTATATTTAAATTGATTTATTAAACTTGTTACATAAATTTTAACAGTTATATCAAAATTTGAAATACACTCATTGCATATACACATAACATGATCAGAGATGGTAAAATTTTTAGCGAGAGTATATTTTACAGTTTTGTTTATTCTTTAATTACAGAGGTCTTCTATAAATAAAAATAGCAATACTGATCATATTAGTTTAAAAAATTTTGTACTTTTTCTTATTATTACAATTTTTCATTAATTAATTTTTGAATAAAAGACTACAGCCCTTTTAATATAACAGCACAAATCTGCTTTAGCAAATGATAAAATATATAGTAACATTGCAGTAAATAATCAGCAATAAAACAAATACCTTTAGTTAAACAAATATAAAATTCTGATAGTAATTAACAGTTTACATTTCAGCAAAGGCCTAGAAAAAAGTTAATTTTGTACATGGTTTCTGCTAAGTATGAAATATTACTATTTTACCAATTTAAGATGGTAAAAAAAAGTACTCATTCTGAACAGTATTTTTACCAAAGCTTCTTTGATTAATCTATACCATTTCAATTATAAATAATTTATCTAAAACAATCAAGTTTCTTTCCAGTAAATATTGCTAATTAAACTGACTTAATAGTTTCTTTTTTTCTGTTAAAAAAACTAATTTTCAAAAAAATTCACCTAAGTAGAAATTGAGCAGCATAACTCTGAATTATTTTAGGACAATAATCCATGACAATACATAAATAACTTAAAACAAATGTAAAGAAAAGACATTCAATAAGAACTAAAATCAATTAATGATAAATGGTCATAAAAGACTTTAAAAAATCATTAAAGGATATAGTTTTTTTACAGACAATTTAACAAATATAAAAAATTTTCAACTATACATTACAACATTTCATAGAAATTAACAAATGCTCTTTATTTCTTAAAGATTTTGAAAATATTCACATAAACACTTCCTATAATCCCAGTCTTATGGTATGGAATAAAACCCGAAAACCATTGAAATTATGTTTGTATAAAAATTTTAAGACATAGCTGTTTCCAGATGAAATAACGAAAAAAAAAAAAAAAACATATGAAAATAAATAGCCATATTTTTTTAGGATGAAAATTTTTTATAATCAAATAAAATATTGAGAAAATACATGCTCGCAATTTATAAACTGTGGGGTCTCATATGGGCAGATAGTATATCCACAAGTTTTATGTCAAATTCAATAATATCAAGTGTATGAAGTGATAAGCTTTTATGTCATCCAATGTATTTTAGAATACAAACAGAAATGAAAAAACTTCAGATATAAATAACACATGGATCAATAAGTCCCGAGACTGCGCGGTCGTTTTTTGCGATTTCTTCCTTCAAACGCACCAGCAAGTCAATAGAATAATCACTGTTGATCGATTTACCTTTTTCGAGGTAGTCAATGAAAATCACGCCATGCGTATCCCAAAAAACTGACGCCATGACTTTGCCAGCTGACTGCTGCGTTTTCGGACGGCTTTCGCCAGCTGTGCGCCACTCAGATGACTGCCGCTTCGACTCTGGAGTGTAGTGATGTATCCATGTTTCGTCCATGGTCACGTAACGACGCAAGAAATCTTTTTTGTTGCGAGTAAATAGCGATAAACAGCTTTCTGAATCATCGACTCGTTGCTGTTTTTGTTCCATCGAAAGCAATCGCGGCACCCACTTGGAAAAAACCTTTTTCATGCTCAATTTTTCATGAAGGATAGTAAATACACTTCCATATGATATCTGTGTCATCTCAGCAATCTCACGGAGCTTCACTTTACGATCTTTCATTATAATTTTTGTCACTTCACTCACATTTTCCGGTGTAACGGCTTCCACAGGTCTACCCGAGCGTTCCGCGTCATTTGTGTCGGTACGACCACGTTTAAACTCGGCAAACCACCGACAAATCGTTGCTTTTGATGGACAAGAGTCCGGGTAACATTTTTCAATCCATTGTTTCGCTTGCACGGTGTTTTTACCCATTAAAAAACAATGTTTTATCAGAACACGAAACTCGGTTTTTTCCATTTTTTAAACAAACTACAAAACGACTTTACTCCAACCTCGATAACTCAGCTGTTTCTGGTCCGATCGACTTAAAATTTTGACACGTTTCAAGCAAAGGTTAGTACTCTAGAAAGACCTGGTTACTGGTTTACTACGAGCGCCATCTCTGGGTTAGTCTCGGAACTTATTGATCCATGTGTTTGTTAGTAAACTTGTTTTTCATTGTAAGTAAATAAAACAGATGTATATTACGAAATGTAAATAAGCATATTTTTTGTGTGATAAGATCAATTCACAAATTAACTAAAACTATTTTGAACTTTTGGTGATTTAAGTTTTATGACGAAACATAAAAATGGAAGAAAATTAAGAACTGAATAACCTAAAATAGCGTATGAATATTATTTAATGTAACATTCAGAGTGAAATTTAAATTGCGATTTTAAATCGAACGAGGCAAGATATCTGCATAAAATAAAACCTGATTACTGATTGCAACTTGCAATTCTGATTCGCTGATTTGAACTATTAATAAAAGTAACTTTTTCCTTTAACCGACAGTTGTCTCCATGATAAAATGTTGAATCGACCTTTTTTATTATCCTAGTTAGACCAAACACGGATCCTGCGGTTTTAGAAAAGGAAGGACAACTCTTTTTTTCTAAATTGTATAAATACTAAGCAGGTTCGTAATAGTGTCTAAGAAATTTCGTAAAGATCACAATCTTGTTTCAGGCTTAAAATCAAAACTAAGATTATAAAATAGAGGAGATAAAAGTGTGTTATAAATTCAATTTAAGAAATTACGTATCTTTTTAATACCAGATAAGTAGTCATAAAATAAAAATGTAAAATTTTCTATAATGAAAATTAATTTTCGAACATTTGAATTTTCAATTAGCCTTGTTAAAGTGAGTTTATAGTCACTCTGATTATGTTTACCTTATTATTAAAAGAGAATTTTAATAATGAAAAGTTTAAACTCTAAATATTGAAATGATTCGCGGAATTAAAAATAGATAATAATTTTGTTTTGAAAATGAATTTTTATTCTGTACTTTTAATATGCTGACAATTTCATAACAAAAATTTTGGTACAATTGCGAGAAAAAATAAAGGATATATTGACGAATTTTAAAACAGTCTTTCTTTAATTAGCCTTGAAGGCAATATTTATAGAATACTTCAATTATTAGGGGGAAATACTAATAAAAAGGGTTTATAATTGCATTAAAACAGGATATAAAGGTACTTAAAACTAAACAAAGAGATTTAAAAGAGCAAATAAAGATTAAACGCCTGTTCACAAATTTTATGGTTCTTGTATTCTTTTACTTTGTTTTCAAGTGTATACATATATAAAACCCAGGAACACTTGAAAAACTTCGAAAATATTGAAAATTAAATAAAATTGATATCTAAGAAAAAATACCTTAATTACAATTTTAAATCAATTGGGAAACTTTTTACTCCTCTTCAGGTAGTGGTGTTTCAAAGCTATTCTTTCGCTTCTAATTTGGTCTATTTCTGATTTGCAATGTTCCAAAAAAAACGAAAAGAAAGAAAAATTTTACGATTTAAATAAATTTAAAATAATTACTTTGACGATTTGTGTTAAGTTATGAAAATAAATTATTTAAATGAAAAAGGAAAGAATAATGATTAAATTTTGAATCATTATTACATTTGAGCAACTTGTGGGCTATTGGGGAGAAAATCTCATAATTCTGAACTATGGACAAGTGTTGTGAACACTTGAGCTGATACTCTGCATGTTAATTCTTTCACTCTGCGTTAAGCGAGGGGAGGGGGAGTTTAAATCTCAGTTATCTATTTATGTTAATGTAGTATTACATGATTTTGGAAAAGAGAAGCAATTCCGTTACACCAGATCATGGCTCCAGGAACTATTAAATCTTCCCAAATTTCAATACAAAGAAGGATGTCTAGCCGAAACTAACATTATCACTTATTAGACGCTTGATTTAATGAGAGTAATTCTCATTAATTTTTTTCTTTCTGTTGTAGATATAGTAGGTACATTTTCATTAACGCACGCTGGAGAATGTAAACAAGTGTTTTGAATTTAAGAAATTAACATAATGTCAAAATCTCAATATTATTAAAAAATTAATACATTTTAGGGAGCTTCTAAGTCGAAGATTGATGTTGCATTTATATTTAGGATTTCGTTTGCATAAGCAATTTTATAACTTTAAATGTTTTTAAAAATTTCGTAAAAAAATAAGCAATTTTTCAGTTTATGAGTGTAATACTTATACGATATACCTAAATTTTAACATATAAGATTAAATTTTTTTTTCTGCTGATATTTGACTCTTCTCTATATCTTATTATACCTATTCATCAATTTAAAAAACTTAAGTTAGTTGTGATAGATATATAAACATATATATATATATATATATATATATATATATATATATATATTGCTGGTTCAAATGTTACAGTATAATCGATAATTATGTCAATAATCAAGGAAATCTAAATCGGATTGGCAGAAAACGTGACATGCGAGTGTGAAACGGTTATAAAATAACGCGATAGAACGATTATAATCACTTTTATTATCCAAAGAAACAGTTTGAAAAAAATTGGGTATAAGATGAATTCACACTTTAATAGTTTAATAAGGTGTGGGGTTACTTTGACAACAGGTACGCAGAAGGACGACTTTCTTTACTTTCTATGCCATTGTGAATGAGTTAGAGACAGAAAAGATTTGCAGTTCTGGAAAGGAGCTTGATGGGTATAGAAAGCAAGTTGCCTCTCCAGCATATACCACACATGCTCAATAGGATTCAGGTCAGATGAGTGAGCAAGCCACTGCGTACATTGGATATTTTCTAATTCAAAGAAGTCGTCGATCAGCGTAACACAACTCGTTAAAATTCGCATATTTGAAGTCTGGATCGGCAGCCTCACAAAAGAGGAGAGCAGAAGTATTATAACGTCGTGATCCCAGAATGCGTAGAATGAAGCGGTAACGTGAAGGGATCACACAGCTTAAGAGAAGATAATTCTTTATTTTACAAACTTGATATTAGTTTCTAGTTAGGCGTTTCCGCCTGGATTCTTTTTACACACACTGCTAACACATCTAACTACATAGCACAGAGGCAAAATGCGTATATCTACACAGCACTAGTCCAAACACATATAGTTGATAAACCACCAATATCTTAATATCCGATGTAGTTCGAATTAGTTCAAAATTCGCAAGAGAAGGCAATCGCCTCCAACTTCTAGCTGTTACGCTCTCTCGCTCCTCTGCGGGAAATTCCACTCCTCTTCTTCTTCTCCCTTTTTAAGACCTCGGGTAGCTCTGTCTCCCGCCCTCCTTTTGATTTATTTCCCTTTTTTGAAAGAACCACCCAATCAAAGACAAACTCCGATTTTGTCCCCTGCAACACTATTCGCTCAAGTCGGACAATGTCAGATTTTCCCCATGTGCAAGCCGGTGTTGGCCGTCACACAGCTAGGCCATAAATTCACATTATATCCATGACATGGGTCAACAATACCTCATAAAGATGATTCAACTCTGTCACACCTGTGTAACAGAGTCAGATGTCCATGAATGTGGCTGACCCAAGCCACCTGACTTTGTTTTTTATTGCTTTTATATTTTTATTGAATGGGAAGCTGGGAACAAAAACGGGGGTTCAAAGCAAGTCTGTGGAGGGGTTATTTATAGCCTACTCTACAGTATCAAGAACTGATTTCTGTATCTTTTAGCAGTCCCAGATCCTGTCTCAATGGCCGTCCAGTATGATGCCTGCTCATACCATAGCTCCCCGTGACGGAAAACTGTCCATTTGCGATGTTTCCCATGGTAAAACGAGTTTTACGTTTTCTCCATCTCGTTAGTCTATGAGAATCACTGTTCAGTTTAATGCGAGATTCAACACTGAACAACATCTCGGCCCACTATCCCTAACTGCAGTACTGAAGTTTCAAACTCTAGTTTAAACGTACGCGTTTATGCTTAGATGTAAGGGGAATGGCAATTGCATGGATTTTAGAACACAGATCAACATGACTGAGCCTCTTGAAAATAGTTTGTATGGAAATACGTAGTCCTGAGGTGGTTGTGAGTATTGAACTCAGTTCTCTTGCACAATTGTTTCTCTGACGTCCCACAGTTATTGCTACATATCGGCTCTTGGCAAACCTGGTACAGGTTGTCGTTTAACATTTCCCCCTTTTTGAAATATTTGCACCTGTCTTGCCATTCGACGCTGAGACACTTAGAACTCTAAACAATTTGGTTTGTGATGGTCTGGATTCGAGCATCCTAACTATTCTTCCTTTCACAAACATGCCCAGATCTCGACTTTGTGTTATCATTATTTACGTTTAATCGTTAACAACACTCTTTCGTACATGAATTGCACGAAACCTATATGAAATGAGTACGCCAAGTGATCAGACTTATCCATGTTGAAACGTGCGCAGGAACTGAAATGTTTTGGGTAAAGACAAAGTTTCACTTTCAACAGATGATTATCTACAAGTTATTTCGAACTAATTCAACAATATTCAGATTCACCAATACTTACATATTTTCGCATTTTGCAAATTATGCTTAACTTTTGGACACCAGTATATATGTAACTAACCACTTTAACTTAGGAATCATAAAACCCTCGCTAAACATTGCGAATAATACAGTTCATAAAAGAATCCCCATAAATAAATAATCATTAAAAATAAATCAACATTTAATTTTTGAAAGAATACTTTTTACGATGATTAATTCGAAAAAGGGTCGTAATTCTATTGCAATGAACATACAAATGAATAAATGTTAGGATCTCCAAAAACTCCATGAAATATAAATTGTCCGTTTTCTTACAGATGAACTTTTAAAATAAAACTCAGCTATCTAGGTAGAGATCACAAATTACTTGCTAAAAATTAAACTAATTTTTGGTTTGAAAGAATCCCTTATTGTGATTATTCATTCAAAGAACAATTATAGTTCTGCTACAATGGACAAACAAATGAATACATGTAACAATCTCGATAATATCCTTGATGAATAAATTATCGAAAGCAAAGATATACCGTGACGTCATGTGACGCAATATACGCAAAAACTGTGCGTAGCAGAGCAGTAATCTTCTTTAGAGGGGAGGGGGGTAGTTAAAAAAAGCGCCGCTTAATTGCATGTAATTTTCAAATTTTATAAAATCCACTGATATTTCCTCCATTTTTTTAGAGGTCCGAATGTTCATTCCGCTTACCGAATGAACATGATTTTATTTGGATCGATAGATTTCTGAATGAACGATTTAAAAAAATAAAAAAAGTGGGAAATTTTTACTTTTCTAGAAATTTTCAAAAATTCTCTTAAAATCGGCTACTTAGCTTACATGCCTTAAGTCCAAGTCCTTCTTTAAAAAAACTTGGATATTTCAAATGGAGCTAGATACGTTTCATCGGAAAGATCTAGGTCGCAAAAAGAACCTAAAATACGCTTCAACACTGATTTTTTAAAAATTCTGAGGCAAATTTTGAATTAAATAAAAGGTTTCGAAGTGCATCCCTACATCTGCCAAATGTTTGGGTGTCTGGGTATACCAGTATTTGCGCTACCTCGTCCGAACACTCAAAATCTTCCTTTAATTAATATAAATTTCGAAAATTTATGTAATTATATTGTGGTAAAGATGTTCTTGTGATTCTTTTTGTGTAAAAAAAATTAGATTTTCAGTTTTTGAAACTTTCAACTTTTTTCTCTTGCGAAACAATTATACTGTATGTTATTTTGATGCTTCATTGTAAACATAAACATAATTTGCAAATTCTCTTAATTTTGCATACGAATGCAATTTGAGAGGCAACAAGTATAAACTTTTATCAGTATATGAACCTACATGCTTATAAAGGATAAGCAAAAAAAAAAAACTGGTCTGGAAAAATATTTATAAGACTGATACGGAACTGACCTTTATTCGTGAACAGGAGAACGTCCCATCATAGAAAATGTTTGAAATGGCCACCGTTGTCGTCGATGCAACGCTGTGCTCGATTTTTCAAAATGTGAAACAGGAGTAGCAGCTATGTTCGAAGAGTAGCAACAATCGCGTTTTCAACGAAGGGTAGCAACAATCGTGCTATAGCTCTACTTCTGAGTGGGGATTATCTAAGTACAGCTGACCTTTCAATTTGCACCATATGCAAAAGTCACAGAGACAGAGTTCAAGCCTTCAAAGTGACCAGAAGATTTTACTGGTTGTCTTCTCCCCCAATACCTCTCGCACTCGAGACAAGATTGCCAAGGCGGTGTGTGTTCTGTTGCTCCGTTTTGCTGCAAATATATCCATACAGTCATTCCTCTTCTGTGAGTTGATCCACAAACGGATTAAACTGTTTCTGAACATAACTGTAAGCGTTATCAGTTTGATAGAATAATCGTGTGATGATGCGGAGACCTGACATTACCTACCAAACACAAAGATTGAAATTATGTAACAACTGCTCAAAATACTGGTGGGGGGTTTGTTTATCCATAATGGTGCCTATTCTGTGAGTTGTCTTACTCAGACAGGCTTTACCAGGCTTCATCTGAAGAAATTAAAAATTGAGGATCCAAAAATCCTGATTCTGAGAAAACTATTGTCTTGGAGTGTGTTCCTGCCCACTGTGGGGTCCCAGGTAAGGAGATAGCGGACTATCTATCTATAAGGAGTACTTTGATTAAGCAGAATGTTTCTCGCCCTTTGCAGCTCTGTACAATTAAAAACCCTTATTAAAAATTCTGTCAAAGTCCGTGCTCAGGAGGACCTTTCCAATGGTATATCAAACAAGGCTTGGAAGAATGCAGTCTCCAATTTGAGTAATGGCCCAAGACAAAGAGCGGTTGCTGAATTCTGCCTAGCCACCGGACATGATTGCTTACAAAAACATCTTTACAGATTCAAAATTGCTCCTTCCCCGGCTTGCACTCTGTGCAACTCTGGTGAGGTTATGGACTCCGCTCATCTGCTCCACTGCCCTGCGCTTCGAAAGCCTTTTCTTTCTGAACTTTACTGGGAGGCTAGAGACATGTTGAATTAATGAACTTTGTTGCAGCATTTCTTTTTCTTTTTTTTTTTTTTTTGTGTGTGTGATTGTGTGTGTTTTGTTCCCTTGTAATTGTTTTTTCTTTCTTTTTCTTTTGCTGTAACTGCTTATAATCTACCACTAGAAATTTAAAAAAATTCCTGGTTCTACTTCACTCGGAAACCACAGGCAGAACTCAGCATGCGAAAGTTTGTTTAGAGACTTTAACTCGCACACAACAATACATTTATAAGGTTTAAGAGGCTGTGGTTTTTAATAATGGTTCAATATATGACGATCTCTTAATTCTCACCTGCACAGATAACCGCCGACTTCGTCGGACTTTTTTCCAGGCTTTTCTACACTCGAGCAATGTTTTCTGGTGCTGGAGCTCTTTTCGGATAATTACTGTATTTATTCGCAAGAGAGACCGTTTCGCGACATTTCGCCTCCAAATTTGCATTGAAAACTTTCCTAGGGGTTTTATTAAACACTTTCATTCTTACACTCTTGAGTAAGCACAGTTTACCTCGAAATATGCTTCGCATATATTGGGCAATGAACATACAATGTTTTATCATGATTACTATTTTGTGTTGCATTCAACTGGTCACTAAACACGTCTGCACTTCTCACACAAACATAATGACACAGCAAACAACTAGGGACAGCGTGCAAAAGATGAACATGCGCAGACATGTGATAGCCTCCGGTTGTTGCATCAATATCAAAAGTGGCCATTTCCTGCATTTTGTGTAAATGGTAGTTCTGTTCATTAACAAGGGTCAATTCCGTGTCAGAATCACAATTACTTTCGGAGACAATTTTATTTTGCCCAAACTGTATGCATTAAGATTGTATAAACGCGTGCGTATTAAATTTTTTCTAACATGAATAGGTCAGTTAGTGTGACATTCGTTCTATTTTAAGTTAAAAATGTTAAGCAATTTCTTATTGATCATAGGTCGTTTCAAATTTTGGAAAAAAAATTAGATAACGAGTGATAAAAATTTAAAAAGTAGGTAATTGCAATGATTAAAAAATTTGGCTTTTTACTTGCTCTTAATATATTCATACTTTTAAAACACAAGTTTTATTTTATCCTCAATCAAATTTTAATAATTAGAAGCTGAAGGGAGCAGTGAAAAATATTCGTATTATCTAAAAAAAATTCGAATAACATAAATTTTCTGAAGTAGCATAGGTAAATTTTTTTAAAAAATGTTGGGTCTACTATCAAAGATTTAACACACAATCTTTCTTTTTACAAAATACATGTACTCATATATTACGATATATATATTTATAGATTTAAATTAAATGAAGTATTTTTACCATGCACCAAAGCAAGTTACAACATTTTAAGAAATCATGTATTTTAACTTGTCTCCTTGAATGCAATTTTTGAGTCATTGCAAATGATTCTAACCTACTGAATGATGAAGAAATATACTTTCTAACACCCTATCTTTCCTTATGCTTACAAACACAGTTAAAGTAATAATGCAAGTCAACCAGAAAAAAACTCATGAACTATTTTTTTCCTTAGTGATCTAATAGGAATCGCGTGAAAAATTCAAATTATCCATAATTTTTTTTCAAATTGTTCTAATGAAGAAAATTCATGAGATCAGTCGAAAAATTAGAATTATCCAAAAAATTTTCGAATTATTGAAGTTTGATTGTATTTACATTTTAAAATAATATATGCATATTTCCTTAAATCATTTGACGCCAAATCGAATTTTAACATTTAACCATCTTCTTGTTATTAACATTTATATTTCCGTAGTTTATAAAATCCTAGCATACTTAAGATTTTAAGTATGTTAAATAATATGAGAATCATCTATGTGTCCTTTAAAAAGAATCCAGTTCTACAAAAAATTTTATGGCACTGAATTTCATGAATTTTTCAAAATATGAAGTCCTATTTCTGTTTTGCCCATCGCTATTGACAGTTTTCTCTCTCGTTTAACGGGTAGTTTTATTCTAAGAAAAACTCAATAACTCGAAAAACGCAGGGTTGGGTCATAAATTGTTGAGACCGACCACATGGTCTGGTCGAAAACTAGATCAAATCCACGAGACCCAAAACTCCTCAAGAAATTATAAACGAGAAGAGGTGTGGTATATATAGGTATTCTTTGTCAAGCTCCATGCAATTTAAAAGGTGATCGGGAGAGGCTTGACCAGAATTACAACTTGTGTAGGTGAGAAATGTTTTTCTCTGCCTGATTTCAAAAGTAAGACTCCCTCTACATTCACTAGCAAGTTTACAAATGATGGTTTGAACACCTCTCTCTCACTAAAAGGTAAATAGGAGTGGATCTGGAGGATTTCCTGTAATTTCTGGTTTGATTTTTTTTTTTTAATTCTTATTTCTGACTAGGTTAAGGAGAGAGAAGTATTTTTGATAGATTAGAGGCACCTTCCTTGCCAAGAATAGCAGAAATTTCATTATCATAGAATGGCCTAGGTAGCCTAATGGTCATGGTCACAGCGTTGTTTTCCTCGAATCGTGAATTTGATCCCACCGTGTAACTGGACTGATGCACGTTGAATCTTATAGAGGTCCCAAGTCCTCCATTGGCGTATTATAGAAGTATAAAGAAGGAGGCGCCATCTCAAGTGTCGTCCTCGTCACTTGATTGAGGTTCAAAATGAAGAAGTCCGTCTACAATAATCCTTGTGTTGCTTTTCAGGGGGACGTTAATAAAGAGTAACAATCGCATTCAATACCATGAATCCTATAGGAGATGACATCCAATGAAAGTATTTTCATGCTGGAGATGCTGCAAGACATCGCTGAAGTCTAACAAGATTCAAATATCGGAAAACATATTCATATATTCAGTAGTTATTCGTAATAAGTCAGATTTAAAATGGGTTTTGTGATACAGAATCTTAAATTTAAAAAAAAAAAATACATGAACTAAAAATTTGTGTATTTTCTCACAAAATAACTTTCTAAAATGTGACTTTTCTTAGGTATAGTATGTTATCAGAAACAAAACAAAAGTATTGTTTCCTTAAATGGAAAACGAGATGAAGGTACCAGTTAAGGCGTCGTCATCGTCACTTACCGAGATTCAAAATTACGAGGTCCGCCGATAACAGCGACGACATCGTGTTGCTTCTCAGAGTTTGACGTTAATAAAAAATCACATCTCATTGATTCCTTCTTAATGAAGGGTGCACATTAACTTTTGTGAAATGTTTTTTTTTAAAGTTGATTAATTTTTAATCTCTTAAAATTCCTTAAATTATTATTTTAAAAAATAATTTATTATTCATATACAGTTTTATATATGAATAATAAATTATTTAGTATAATTTATTATTCATATACTTATTAGTAATGAATAATAAGTAATACACTTATAAAAATACAATGAAAAATATTTACATAGAATTCACTCGCATACTAATTTAATAACAATATCTATTGCGTCTTAATTTTTGTGAATCACTGCATAAAAGAACTGAATGAATGTAAATCTACTACAGAGAAATATGCTGTCTACGCTAAAACCAAGGATGAAATTAATAATATGCTAAGGAACAGACTCTCTTTGTCTTTTAAAGAATGATATGAATTTAATGATGTGACTATTATGTATTATGAGCGAATTCAAGTGGAAAATGATTGCACATTTAATGACCCGTTATATGAATTTAATGAATCGTTTCAGGAACGTTACGACAGAATATCAGTATGAAAATTTCAAAAATGATTATTACTTAAAAAGCCTTAAAAATTATTTATGATATTGTGTATATTCGTGATCTGCATTTCAGAAGTTCTTTTACAGTTGGAATTTAAATTCTTAATTAATCTCTCCTTTTTAGAAGAACTGAGAAATGAAAAACCTAGTTATCTGGTAGTTATGAGTTCGAACAAAGTTCGGAATTTAAGAGGGCTGATTTCATTAAAGACTAACATGTTGAAAAATGTAGGATACTACAAGTGAAAATCAAATCGAGTCTCAAATCCTCGCATGACATAGTATGTAAGCTTAGACAGTAAGGTATCAATTGATACCCTTATAGAAACGAGGGGTGAAGGAATAATCCTGCAGTAACTCATGCATGTCGTAAGAGGTAACTAAAATGGAAACCCAGTGTTTGAGGGTGTAGCCAGGCACCACCCATGGGGATTATATCAGGGGACTGGTCCTCCAGGTTGGGGGACCTTAGGGCTTGCCTTCTTCTGGTAATTTTTCTTCTTTCCTATGGGTTTAACTGTCTGGTAAACACGAGTGACGCGCCTCCAGGATAAATTCCTCGATCCTTCTCTATTTTCGCCCCTCTTCCTTGTAGAATATTTTTTTTTATTTCAATTGTTTCACACGTCTAGATCCCAGCTTTTCACTTTCCTAGTTTTATACTCCCTCACTTGTTTTGTCTGGCGCAGCATGGCCACATGTGGCTTTTGCGCCATTAAAAATACTGTCACTTACTAGATCACAGTTGCACCTTTTGGCACAGCATGACCACACTTGGCTCTTATGCTATTAAACTCCTCCATCACTCCCACACTTACTAAGTGTCTACTGAGATGTTGACCCGATTGACTAATTGATTGTTTATTAACTTCGCACTTAGAAGCAGCATGGTCACTATTGGCGAAGGAAAGTGTGATTTTGAACCACGTTAAAATGACGTGCGCGGCACCTGAATTGGCTCCCCACACTCCAAATTTTAGCACCATCCCAACTGAAAACATGAGCCTCTCCAGATTTAATGTGCATCAGCCTTTCACTGGTTTGAACTTACTACTCAATGAAAACAACATCGGCCTTTTGATTGCGACCTTGACCCCTGGGCTACCATACCCACACCAGATTTAGGTCTCTTGTCATCTTTAAAATAAAATATCTATTACCAATGCAATATCTCTTTCTTTGTTGTTGTAATGAAATGATAACCCAAGCAAAACAAAGGCGTGAAAAATTATATTGCATTTTCTTAAAACTTAAATAATTTTCAAAAATTGCTTAAATATGACAATTTATGCTATTTTGCAAGTTGATGACCACCTCAGAAACCCAGCGGCAAATCTCAGAAACCATCACCATCCCATCTCCCGGGATACCTTAGCAATCCTACTGTATTTTACATCATTCTTTTTGTCAACCAATTGTTACCTTTTTTTCAAACGTTTATTCATTTATCACATATTTATTCAAGAAATACGGTCTATATTTTATCTCCTGTAACACAATAGTAAGAAAATTTCTAATTTTATATATTAAAGAGAAATATTTCGAATTCAATACAATTAGAAGAATTATTAATTAGAAGGAATTTTTTTTTATCAGGTTAAAATTCTACTGAAAATGCGATTTCATATTCTAATCTGTAAGATATTTCATAGATTCCCAAAAATATTTTTAACTATCCTATAAAAATAACAAATTATGCATAATTACTTGAAACTAAATTTGTAATTTTATTATTATTATTATTATTATTATTTGCCTCCTCTTATTATACTTCATATTCTCAAATAAATGAAATTTAAAGTTGATTTTTGAATACATTTAAATAAGAAAGCAAAAGTTAAAAGACATTTATGGATTTATAAAGTATTGTGTTCTTCAATACTACAAACTCCACCGTATTCAGGAGAAATTAAACATAAAATGTTCATCAAAATATATATATATTAATTTTTATAAAATAAAAGGAAAAAAAATGCGATATGATAAAAAACTACAATTAAACTGATTCAAATAATTAATCAGTTAAAAATGTTTTCAAATGAACAATTTCTATTAGCTATTTTTTTTATAATTTCCAGTCAAACAAAATGCTAAGTAAAAGTCTACTGAGAAATCGAGAAATATATTTCGTTTGAAACGTATAAAAGGGAATCACATTTTGCGACTTTTTTTTTTTTTTTTTTTTGAAAATTTCTTGTTCGGAAAATTTTTTTTAAATGGTATGCACACTATTTGCATAGAAATCATGTTATATCTATTAAACTTTCTTACAAATAAAAAAACTACGCAAAAAAAAAAGAAAGCCCGAAATTTAGCAATTTAAAAAAAAAAATCACATAAAGTAAACAAACATTTTTTAAAAGAAAAATTGAAATGAAATTTTGTAACTCTTATTAGGAATCAAAATGATATAGAAATTCAGCGTGTTTTTATTTTTTTTTCCCTCCCGAATTATTTAATGGAGTGATATATTTTAAAATCACTATTATATATTTGTTTCAATGTAGAAGTATAGATGGCGCCATGTGCCAGAACTGTTTTTTTTTTTCGTGAAAATAATTTTTAAAGAAAAAAATTTAGGATGATCTTTTCCTTTTTTTTAACGGTAATTCGTCAATGCAATTACATGGTTTAAAACTCTGTCTCTTGACAGTTTTTGAGACTCATTCAAATGTTCTTTGAAAAAAAATTTTGATCAATTTTAACGAAGTATGAAAGGAATTAATTGAATTTTTTCGTTAATTTTTAAGTCAGTGCATTACCATGTTTGAAAGACGAACTACAAAAATATTTGCAACACTCTCTAATGTTGGCCACTGAAAAAACGGCCTCAACTTGGATGAATGTATGGAAACTACGCCAAGCGAAAACAAAGACTTGAGAAAGTTATTTTATATGATGCATATCTTCATTTCTATAATGTAGTTATATATATTGCGTTATAGACCGTGTTAAATAAAAATGTTATTTAACATTTTTATTTAACACGGTCTATAAGAGTTTTTTAAAAAAAATTTCTTGTGCATATTTTGTAGTGTAATGGGGTATAAATCAAAGCCTTAAGTAAACTCGTTGTTGGATTGTGGCAAATTATCATTTTTGATGTTTATTTTAAACAATCTATACTTTCTTAAAAACAAAATTATTACTGATTATTTTTAATTCCTGCAAGTATTTTTATTTAATTATAATACGAGTGTATATATATATATATATATATTATTTGAGGAAAGTACAGTGTCATTACCATATACGTATAAATAGTTTTTCTTAGTTGAAAATTATATTTTATAGAATTAATCAAAATTTCAACAAAAAAAAAATTCTTCATTTCTGTTACTACTAAACCGTTGTAAATTTTTACTTTTCTGTCAGAATTCGGTTAGAAAGAGCAAAAAAATTACGCTTTTGAAACTAAATTTTGAGTGTATGTATGTCTACTTCCCTCCCCCGCTTCCTCCATGTATTCTTATTGTCTATAATTTTTCTCCCACCTTTAATGAGTGAGTTTTAATATTGTTTCGAAAAATTTATATTTAATTCTAAGGTAGGTTTATTACACACAGGAAAAAGTTTTGAAAAAAAAAATCAGAGATAATTTTTCATTACTTAAAATTAAAAAAAAATTTTACTTTTTTTTTTCTTCTGTTACGTATCTGCTACAATGTGTAAAAAATTAAAAATTTCCTCACACTCTACTAATTTTAAAAGTTTTACATTGTAGAGATATTTATTAAAGAATATGTATCTCTTTTATAATAATTGCATAATCTATATATAAAAAAATAACAGTTTTTAAATTATGTGGCTTTATGGAAATTTTTGTCTTTGTTGATGAATAAATATACAAGGAATTTTGTGCATGATACATAAAGATCCATTGCATTTGGACATTTTGCTTTTGCTTCTTTTGGTATTCCAATTTGGCCAGTGGTCGACCGAATCTTGTCTCATATCCTTTGCTTGTACTACAGCCCTGGGACATTTTTTTTCGATGCTTTTTGTCATAATTCGCATTTCATTGATTGATCTTTTTCTCTTTAGGGCACTACTTTCCCCCACTACATTTTCCTATTTCTAAAATACCTTTCATTCAAAATTTTAGTGTTAGGAACTTTTTATAACACCCAAGTATTTATTTCTGCTTGGTGAATTAAATTATTAAAATAGCTATTACCTTTTAATGTGATTCTATGACCACGCAAATGCTTCTCCAACTCCTCCAATGCACTTATTGTAGGTTATGACAACTTCTGTGCAGTTAACTTTATGATTTTCGTAGATCGCTCAAAAAGCTCCATTATTTTTTGGCTGTGAATGTTGACAGAAATGTTACACATATTGCCTTTCCATGTTGCAAATGATACATATTGCCTTCCACATTTGCAACAAACTGATCAGATAAACTCCATGGAAACTTCTTTAGTTCCTTCTCTGAAGGAAGTTTAGAATTAGGAACTTTGTTCCTGCTTGCAGGCCCCCAATGAGAATATATATTGTTTGCTCAAGTACGCAATGAAAATTATGTGTAATACTTATCGAAGTACAACTCGTGGTTTATGTACCTTGGGATATCCCTTGTAAGCCGAACAATATTTGAACACACAAGGATAAGGTTGATTTGTTGGCAAACGATACTCACTACTGTTTTCTTGACCAATATAGATTTAAAAGTAATATGCAAATCCTAATGAGAAACGAATGACAAAAAGTTTGCAACCCCATTTGTGGGGTGGGTTTTTTCATATTGATACGAACCCAAGATGATGCTTCCCAACAACGGTTATCTTTCAAAGGAAAAGAGACATAACAAAAATTTCATCAATCAGCCAGGAAAAGTTTAAGCAATGACCCTTAAACCTCGGCGTCAGATTTGGTGACCTTTTTGGCGACTTGGTGAGAAACTTGGTGACTTTGGTGATAAAACGAAGGTTCCGAGAGTACTGGAATCTAGATAAAAAAAATCGATTGAGAAGAAAGTTAGGCACTCCGGTATTTTCCCTGTGATGTCATACCTGGTCGGAATAGGTATAAATGCACTGAGAGCCTGAGACAGTAGTCTTTCTTTAGAGTCTGCTCAGAAGATCGATCGAGAAATCGAGTGGAAGCTGTCAGCACTTGGAAGGGGATCTGTGGAGGGAATTTGCGTATGCGGCCTGTATCTGCCAGGAAAAATGGGAGCTTGCCTTGGAAGTGCAAGGTTTTTCTACGGAGATTTGTCCGGAGTTTGAACTAGTAATCTGGTGAACAGAACGTTGCTGATACAATCGTGACTGTCATTACAAGAACTGTTTTTGTTCCTGTGTTTGTGTCACTAATCTACGCTCGTACCGATCGCTTCGTCACCTGCCCCTCACGCCTACACATTGTCGATTCAGATTACAGTGGTGCTTGGTTCGATCAGGTTGAAATGATGCTGACTGGGGACGTAGAGTGTTTAGCGACGAATCCCGCCTCCAACTGTGTCCTGACGATCCTCGAAGACGTGTCTGGAGACACCCAGGGCAGCGTGCCGATCCTGCTTTCACTATTGCATGCCACACAGGTCCTCAACCAGGAGTTATGGTCTGAGGTGCCATTTCCCTTCATAGTCGGACCTCTTTGGTCGTCATTAGAGGCACAGTTACAGCACAGCGGTACGTCGACGACATTCTGAGACCTGTTTTGCTACCGTTCCTTTTGCAGTACCCTGGATTTATTTTTTAGCAAGATAATGCCAGACCACACATGGCACGTGTTGCTATGAACTGTCTTACAGCTTGTCAAATACTTTCTTGGCCAGCCAGATCTCTCTCCAAGCGAGTCTGTCTGGGATATGATGGAAAGGCGACTGCATCTACCAGGGAATGTTGAGCACCTAGCACGACAATTAGAGCAAATTTGACAAGAAATACCGCAGGAGACCATCAGGGAGCTTTATCACTCTATGCCATGTCGTGTGGCAGATTGCATCCAGGCTAGAGGTGGGTCAACATCTTATTGAGCTCGTTACTTTGTAGCTATGTAACTCTGAAATAAATCATTAAATTTTTCTGAAATTTTAATCATTTTCTATTCAGTACATAATTTTCCTATCCGCCAATTTTTGTCTTCCTCGAACAACTCCTTCTTGGTGTGTCGCTTTTTTTTGTTATAGATTTGTGTGTGTTTGTGTGGAAGTGGAATAAATAGTTGATACAATAGAGGGCACCGACTCAGTTAGACGAGATCATGATCTTGAGAGTCAGACGATGGGTGCTATCTAACGGGAAGGATGATTATGTAGATGACGCAGAAAATCGAAGACAATGTTCAACTTTAGTAACTGTTTTTGCTTTCGTGAAAATGTTAATGCGAAATATCTTAATTAAATGTGGCAAATGTTCATAATTTGATTTTTTGATTAGACTAAATTAATAACATAGGCAAAGCCACATAATTCAGAAAAGGCACGAACTCATGGTACAAAATTAAATTGCGATTTGATTGGATTTTATAGTGTCTTTTGGACACATATTTTGTGTGCTCTGCAAAAATTTAATCCAAGACTTTGAGGTGAATGAGCTTTATTCTTATTTATTAATTTAAAGATGAAGATTGACAAAATTAATGTGATAAGGAATGCGCTGATGAATCTGAAGAAAGAAAAAATTAAAATTTTACTTAACTTTATTTTTTATACAGGTGGAATACGGAAAAAATACGCAAAGAAACCGAAACTTCATTGGTTCTGAATTCACAGTAAGTGACTCTAATTTTAAATCTAAACTAAAAACAGTTTTGCACAAAATAAAATGTAAGAATTATTTAAATTACGTAATAATAAAACATACCACTGTTCATGCTTTGTTGGAATTTAAAATTGATTCAAGATGAAATAATGAATCAAATATTGCTGAAAATTTATAAAAGTTACAATTTTTTGCAAATATTTCTAGAACGATTGCAGCGCTATTAATGGCTAAATATGTGTGTTTCACTTTCTACAGTCCATCATTTTAGTCAGTACACACATCATTTTAGTCATCATCTCAGTCGTATTTCCCAGACTTAGCCTAATTACAGGTATCTCCGAAAAAAAAATCTTTATATTCTTTACCAAACAAAAACATGTTATACTAATGTAATTTTTTTTTTTTTTTTGCATTCATATAAATTAACACATAACAGTCTATTACAACTATAAAGTTATATACAAAAGGAATTCTCTGAGTCTTTTTAATGTCCAAACAATTGTTATTAACTAATTTACTTGAGTAATCCTTTCTTTCAATTTCAGTAGTTTCCTTGCTAACGCATTTACCAATCGCTATTTTCTTTAGGTTTACATTACTTAAATGTGCCTTTTAAACGCATTGTTAACTGATGATTTATTTTTTCTGTCTTCATGTCCATAAAAATAATACCGATTGAAGTGCTATCCAATTGGTAATCGAGAAATAATATGTGATTGTGCAGACAGTTTCCCTTTTAGCCAACTTATAAACGGAATGGTACTTCAGAAGTCGATTTAATTTAATTGGAATATTCCATGTCATCATATATTTTAAAGAATAATTTCTTGGTAATGTTACTGACATTTAATAACAGGAATCTTGTAATTGGCATTCAAGACAATTTTCTCCACAACTGATGGACTGGAAGATGCTTCCAAGTTAACAAGCTTAGTTGTTTCATGTTCAGCGTTAGGTGAGGTGCCATTCCTACATAAGCAAATGATGGAAAATGTTCTGTTCCCTGATTTGAATTTGAGTTTTTTTTTAGCAAGGCCGCCAAACGAACTCATGATAGGTAGAAGATTTCGAAAGACTGATAACTACAGTCACGTACAAAACATTTTTTACTACACATAAATTTCTTATATATTAATCTTTGATTTATAAGCGTAATCCTTCAAAGAATAGAGAAAATAAATGCAAATCTGTGAACGACGCTCTGGTGTAGTGAACCTTAGGATACAGCGTATATGAATTGAACTGTTACCTCTGTTTGCTCTGCATGAATTAAAATGTGGTGTTTAGTATAGTAACCACCAACTATAAGCTGTGTATTGAGTGGGAAAGTAAGATATCAATGTCATTTTTAATACATATCAGAACATCATTTTCTAACTTTATCAACAGACAGGGGAATAAAGCATTTCTTCCCAAGTGCACACTGTTGGTGGATTAGAAGGTATCAAAATTTTAGGGATTTTCGGGCATACATAAAAATTTCCCGAATAATTCAAAACTGATACATCAGTCTCTGTCTATATGCAATTGATGCAGCCATATTTACTCATTCATATTGTGGGAATTGTCCCGCTGTCCTACAGCAGCGCTCCCTTCAACTCAGATTAGATGGTTAGATCTCGAGGTGTAAGCACGCAGAAATGCATGTCCGTCTTTTTCTTTTATTTTTCATCCTTTAATAAACTATTTTTCCTCCTAAAATGAGCGCAGTTCTTTACAACATACCGATGTCAACTTCCACAATATATATCCGTATTTACTCATACCTATAATACGTAAGTAGTATGGTGGAAACTACCAAAGCTCCTTAGCAAACTGCAAAACAGGAGAGCAATGTGGCGAATAGCGGTTAACACTTCATTGACATCAGGTAAAGGTATAGACATCTTGATCCTCATCCCTTCCAATAGGTGACTCATGCTTTTTAATAGATCAATATCTTGAACAACCGGAACCAAGTATTTGGGAACTATTTTAGACTCAATGTTAATATTAAATACTTAACAGAAAAACATTAAATACTTAACAGATAAATACAGAAATAAAATTCGCACTTGTATTTTCCTCATACGTAATATTCCCATTTAATACTAAAGACAAGGTTCTACTATATAAACAAGTTATTTGGCAAGTAACAACCAATATAGCTCCAATCTGAGGCCGTATGGTCAAAACATGCTGAATTAAAATTCAGATATCCCAATAACAAATGCACTTTAGTACTCGTAAATAAGAAACCCAATCCTAACGCCACGCATTTAACAAACAGATCTCTGATCGCTCACTTTCCCGCAATTTTCTCCCTTCGTTTAATACATATATCAGATTTATACTCTGTTCCAATACATATAATACATATATACTCTGTTCCAAGCACAATTATAATTTATATTCATTTATGGAAACGAAACCATACCTTTATCAGATTTAATAATCACATTTCCTCTTCCAAACCCCATTCATATAATCTCCATCATTCTAGGCGCCCGCAGAAATCAACGTCAACGTTGTTTACACTCGCTATGCAATATCGGTAAATTTGATTACGAACTCCTGCAATATACAAAATATCCATTGTAAATAACAAAACAAAAAAAAAAAAAGATATTTAAAAAAGCGTGTGTATGTGTATTGAAGGAATACAAAAGAATTGGCACTGAAAAGAATATTTGAGTGTGTATAAATTTCTGTTGATGTATAATATCGCCATCTATTGGTGAATATGTTATTCAAAATAAATTATAGTTTAATACATCAGTCAATAAAATATTTTTTCATTTGGAATTTTAGAATAATATGACACAATATTATAATAAAAAGTATTTGTGAATCAAAAGAAACTTATCTCTCGTTATAGAAATGGGAATTTTTTTTTTTTTTTATTAAATCTAGGCTTCACGACTATTTAATATATTTAAAAATTTCACATTTTATAAAAGTATCAGCAATCAATAATTGGATCTTCATTAAATTCTCGTATGTTTCGCTAATTTTCATCTTCTGCTTTTTTTTTTTATTTATCTCTGTCATTTCTATAATGTAGTGATCATATATCATCACCATTATTTGATGAATTCTTTCGTAGAATGAAATCAAAGACGTGCCAAAATTTTACTTTACAATATGTAATGTAATATAATTACTCAAATTTTGTTATAAATATTTAATTTTTATAATAATTTCTTTAACTAATCATATTTTATTTGTTTCAATAATATTTATCATTTTTGTGTATGATGTAATTTCATCTATTTATAATAGTTTTGAACTTTATTAAAGCTGCACATAAATTTTAAAATAGATGCTTACATGATTATTGAAATATATACAATGAATATAAATCATTTTAAGTTGAATCCTTTAAAAAAATAACCCTCTTTGCCTGAAAAATTTGTAATCTCTTCTCATGTCTCGTTGGGTTTCCTCTTTGCAAGATTTTAGCATTGGGTTTTTATCTAGACACTAACTGTATTAAATAATGTAGTATTTTATTATTTATTTTTCTCCACAATATCAACAAGTTTTCACCAAAAAATTCCAATTGCTGAAAGAATTGTCGACACTTTTTTTTTATTCCTTAATTTATATTTTTACATATCATAAATATTTTATTAGACTGAGACTTGTCTTTGTTCAGACTATTTGAATCTCGTGAAAGATTCTGTTCTGCTCACACATTCTGTTAGAAACAATATTTCCCTCTTTATGGTTGTCTTCCTAAAATGCGTCATATTACTTCTCAAATGAGGTAATAAGATGATCCTTCAATAAATCCACTTTTATTCATGAAATTTTATTTTATAGCTGCATAGAGTTATAAAACTTAACTCAGCCTAACAGAAAACACACTATATCTTCATGATTCAATCTGTATATTTTGGAATGGAATTTTTTTTCTTATAATTCTTAACAATTAGACGCATATTCAATTGTATAGTTATTTTCAACCTACACCTTTGAATTTTCATCTCCTTTTGGTATTTACCGCTCGTTCGGCTACGAATCAACTGTTGTTTGCGCGGTACCTAAGTAGGAAAACGAAAAGTTTCACTATAAAAATCATTAATACGACATGGCAAGAAACGCGAAGTCTACATCCCCATAACAAACTAGACTCGGAGAAATCCACAACTGGAGTATGGCCTGAAGTTCCAGAGCAAAGAGTAATATCGAAATGGCTAACCTTACACACAGATATCTATTAGGACAGGTCCCATACACAGTACATAATATACTAATTGCTTGTAAAGTGATTCATTATCATCGATCCAAATTTTTAAATTCATTTGCCTTAAACTTCTCTGACGTGGGGAAAAAAGTTTTTATAATAAAATTGATTTGTTATATCTTATTTATTCTTTTTAATTGACATATTACATTTTATTTTTCATTTTATCTTAATGTGTTTTTGAAAAATTTTATCATAGCTAACAAAAATATTTTTGCCGCAGCTCAGCCAGGCTTGTCTCTTGTGTGTTTGTATGTGTACGCGCGCTTAGTAATTCCCAACTAAACTCTCTTATATTCCTCTCATATTATAGGTTTAGTCCCGGAACCCTAGTGGCCCTGATCGTGATCTCGCAGCCGAAGTTGTTTCCGTCGAATCTTGGGTTCGAGTCCTGATTCCACTAATGACCAACTGTACAGGGACTGATGCTCGTTAATTCAAAGGAAGCTCCAAGTCCTCCCATTGCCATTGTGTGGAGGTTTGGAGAGAGAGGTTCCAGTTCAAATATCATCTTGAACCGAGGTTCAGAATTATTGGGTCCGTTGCCAATAGCCCTCGCGTTGCTTCTAAGTGCTATGTTAACAATCAATCAGTCGTAGTATTAGTGAAAATTTACTTTCGACAATAGTTGTTTGCATATTTTAGAGTCATTTGATAAAATTTTATTTAATACTTTTAATTATCTTTGACCACGATCGACAATATGTTCACTCCTTGCCTCTGTCCGAGATTCAAAAGAACTTTGGACAAGTTGTAATGTGATGGGGATTATTTCTTAGCTGTTGCGCATTATCCAAAGTTGTAGCTGGGTTTTTTTTTTTTTTTTTTTTGGAAAATAATCATTAACTGATTTTTTGACTCTGTTTCATTATCACATAATTTGAAGTAACTCCTTTGTCTGATTCGGAAAAAAAATGAATATTTGTATCCACGGAAATTTAATACGTCTTTAATTCACCGCATTAACACAACTACATTGTTGCCAGTTTTGCAAGAATAGAAATACATATCAAGGTTCAAATTTCGCCATCTATTGAGAGTTTTTAACTCTAACTCTTTAACTACAGTGACTTCGTAAGATTTCTGTCCTCCGAGCTGACCAATAATTTTTTTGTCTTTCCTGCATTCTGAAACATCTTTCCCGAAACTGCATATGAATTTTCTTGACAGGATTTCTGCAAATTGTATACAACACCTCAATGTTACTTCAGAGTGTGATGTTTATACTATGCACTGATTCATGCAATTTGTACTTAAATGAGAAACCTTTTTTTTTTTTTTCATATATATAATTAACACGTTTAAGTTTATATTACGATATTTATTTCGGTAGGTAGAGAACTTATCATATAAAAATTATATTTTGATAAGTATCAAATCAAATGTATCATGCAGCTATTAAGGAATAATATTATTTATATATAAATACTTTTGTACTAACTTGTTTTTTTTTATTTATAGAGTGGTGCAATTACACTACGCATTACTAACTACGCTTTCCGAACTTCTATAGCATATCTCGTGAGATTTGTGGCAAGCTTCATTAACTCACACGGAGAATTTTGAAGGAATCGAGACTTGAATCGAGGACCCACTTGACGACCTTACGCTTATGCTCTGAAAGGTGCTTCGAAATAATCCACAAACTTGGTTCACTGTTTCGGCCGAGCCGTCGGTTCGAGTCCCGAAGGGCAGCAGGGATGACATACATTAAATCTGTCGGGGCTCAAAATATTTATGTTGGCATGGTGTGGAAGCCAAAAGTTTGGAGTGCCAGCTCAGGTGTTGTCCTCGTTTCTAGACTGTGATTTCAAAACATGAGGTTTGTTACCAAGAGCTTTCGTGTTTCTTTTGAAAGCAACTTTTATAAGCCACCAATGAACGTAGCCTGGTTCTTGACTTGTAAGAGGAGAAAATTCTTGATTTCGATGGTTTGTGAATACTTAAAACCTTTAATACGCGTTTTGACGACGTTACGCATGAGGCAACTTCTCTACACTCTCTTGATTTTCATTGCATATGTATCTTGATATTCGTTGCATATGTATGAATCCCTTCAGGTTTTGCATAAGATGCCAAGGCATTCTTGAAAATTTCATTGAGTTTCATTTCATTGTTGTTTGAAGAAACTTCATAACATCAAGAACTGACACCCATTGTACAGGGGGGGGGGGACGATATATCTTTTGCAAAACAAAGGATGCAAGAATGTATGAGAAATGCAGAAAATTTTAAAAATAATATTAAGCTTACATATTTATCAAAAGTACGTTCAACATTAATAAAAATTATGATACGTTTAACAATTTATTTTGAATTAAAGCATACTTAAAGGAAAGTTTGTTTATTAAACTTAATCAATCAAACAAGAACAAAATTGAATTTTTAAAACCAAAGAATAATTTTATTTTTGAAGCTTAGTTTCTCACCTAACAAATATTGTTCGAAATAAAACTAGTTATAACAATTACTGTCGATTCTAAACGAAAAGGTTTCAAATTTTCGAAAGAAAGCGACAATCGGATTTTTGTCCAGCTTGTGGTAGAAATATATTTTTAAGACAAACTTTAAATTTTGGAGCCCTATATGGTCGGTGTGTTATTATTATGTTTATTGTTTCATTTTTTTTTTCCAAAAAATTCGAAATATTTCCTAGACTTCTAGAGAAAATAAATTTTAATTGCTCAAGTCGTTTATTTTCCACCATCATAATTTTACCGCAGTACATTTAACAGACCCAATTATCTCCAAAAAAAATCTTCATTGCGTAAATTTCTATTCTTTATACAATAAATTAGACGGCTTACTCGATTTTTTTAAAATTAAATTCTTTAACTGTCTTCATTTTTACCTAAGAAGCATCCGTTATCTTGTGCGCGAGTGTATGATATTAATCTTGGGTTAACTTTTATAGTTCTTTATGAATACTTAACTTTATTTAATACCACTAGCTTGAGGATTTTGTTTATTTTAAGTGTTTATGCATTTATCTTCGTTTTTTTCTATGCCTTGTTTTATGAAAATGAGAAAGAGATTTTTACCTGCATTTATATGCATAGAATAAATAACAATTCTGTCCTGATATTATCCTCAACAGTATTCTATGTTCTTTATAGGAAGTTTGGAAAATGAAGTACCTCATTGTCATCTGATTATGGTTTAGATTCACGAGATCCGTCGCCAATAGCCCTCGTATATGGTTTAGGGCGATGTTGAATCAAAATTGAAATTTAATTATCAAAGATATGAGTTGAATCAAACTATTGAGTAACTATTAACATTTAATCTTTCATAAAATTTAATGCATTTATATATGTGTTGTTTATCGCGTTATTATAAAAATTAGTTGTAAACTAGGTTGAAAATATTTGAATTTCTTACTGTTTTTGGCTTTTTGAAAAGAAATCCAGAAAAACACAAGTTACTCTTTTTTTGGTGTTTCAATGCATACAAAGAAATTTATCGACCAAAAAACTGGTAAAAGGTTTTGAAATGAAGTAGTTCATGCAAATTAATAACGATTATTCATTCAATATTAATGCAAATTTTTAACATAACTTACTTTTAAAATGCTTTCGCCTGATATTTTATGAGTATTATTTCCTGAATGTCTTTCCGTTTTTGGATGCAAAAGAAAAGTAACTAAAAAATATTGTATTTATTTCAAAAAAATGTAATATGAATGCAGGGCTTTAGAGGGAAAATTTTATTTTAATAATAAAGTGTTTCCAATTACATATTTTATTTCTTAATGAAACTGTTTCAAGAAGATGTTGGAAATTTATACTTATTACCGAACAGCATTTGGAAAGCTGGTCACACTGATAAATATCCTTGAGGCATTATTTGAAAAAACCAGTTGATGCAAATTTATTAATCAAACAGGTTTGAAAACTGAAAGAGCACAATTATAAGAACAGTACAGCGTAAAACGTAATTAATAATAAGAAGAAAATTTTTAGTCGAAACCAAAAATAACCATACTTGTTTGAAAACAAACTTTCCTTCTTAAGTTAGCTGCACAAATAGCTTTAAAAAAATCTCAAGCTTTCAACTTATCACAGGAAATGAATTGCAAAAAATTCTATAAAAATATCTTAAAATTATTAAATAAACATCTATTTTTAATAGGTTATTCTTTGATGCATTCAAAATAAATTAACTGAAAATTAATTTATAAGTAAAATGCACCACTTGCAATTAAAAAATAGTAAATTTTGAATGTGTCTCACCTTTTAATTGATATTACAAACAATTTTTTAAATCAAATTCTATGAAACCTCATAGAATTATCATGAATTCTCTCAAAAAATTAATGCATTTGTAAATTTGAAAATCATCGAACAAAAAAATCCATTCAACTTGTAATAGATTTTGCATAGGTTTAATAGAAACTGTTTTTTTTTTTTAAAAAAAATATTTACTATTACATTTATTACTAATAATTACAAAAGTTAACAATAAACAAAATTTCGAAAAATTATTAATTCCAATTTTGAATCATATTTCCGAAAATAAAATGATTATCTATTCATATTCTTAACTCAATAAAATGATTCCATCTGTCACCTAAATCCCAACGAAAATATAATTTTATCATAGAAAAAGTAAACGTGCTTCAATAAACTTGATATTTGTCAGAATGATTTAGTAAGCGAATATACATATATAATGTTAAGAAACATTAAATCATAATTTCATTCTTAAGAAGTATATTCTTTAAGCTTATACAAATAAAAAATAAATATACTACTTATATTAACTGAATACAAAATTAAAATTTTTAAATAAACTTCAACATGTTGGCAATAGCAATTTTTTATGACAAAAGTATCGTATATTAAATACATCCTTTGAAGGATTTTCATGCCAGAATTCAGATACAAGGTCTCCTCTACAGCTGACCGTTTTCTGTTCCGACTCATAAGTCGTAAATCGAAATATTCGTAAATCGGATCTATGTTTTTCAACACTATTTTCTCTCAAACGGATTGTACATAAAGCATAAAAATTGGGTACTTTTCCATTCCGCAGGCGCAAATCTGGCCAAGCAAACTTTAGTGGCGACAACACACAGTATACACCTACTCCGTTTGGTGTCGGCTGTATAATTTTAGGCGACTTTATCGCCAGCGCCAGCGAAATTGAAAAGTACCAAAAATTGTTATTGTAATGTTAATTCTATATATTTAGAATTGTTGTTTATGATGGATAATATATTGTACATACTGTAAATAAAAATACAATCTGAAATCATGTAACCTAAAAATAGTAAATTATAAATGAAATTCGTTTTATATACATGCATGCAATAATTGTTTCTAAATAAAAAGTTCTATCTGTTTCTCTTTTGTGATCTATACTCGTATGTGTAACAAAGCAAATGTTTTTTTGAAACGCATAAGCCCCCTGTTACCTCATCTGACCGTCCGACCCGAATTGTACAAATATTTTGCTGTTTTTCGAGCAAAAATCTTATTTTCACTTTAACGAGTGTTTGAAAGTATTAGGTAGATAATCTAGGTAATCTTTAGATTAATCGTGAGAAGTAAGATTAATCAGAAGATTACCTAGGTAAAATATACACATTGCCTAATTTCTGCTCTTTAGTGGTAATAGTCATACATATTAATGTTATAAATATTCTATATTCTTAAATAATAAAAACGTGTAGTTAACATTTATTATGCGTTTATGTTCCATTTAAATTATGCGTTTATAATTCAACGACGCAAATATATTTCTGTGTTAAAAATAAATAGTTATTTCATATAATGCTATAATGCTCGCTGAAAAATGATTTGTCCATTACGACATGTAGGGCCGCGGTAGCCTAGTGGTCAAGGTCGCGGACTCGCGTCTGGCGATTTTTGGAGAGCCTCGGGTTCGAGCCTTCATGCCACTGAAGACCCGATGTGTAGCCGGGGCTGATGCTCGTCAAATCTGTCGGGGCCCAAAGTCCTCCCGTTGGCGTGGTGTAGATGTTAGGAGAGGGGGGTGCCAGCTCAGGTGTCGTCCTCCTCACTTGACTGTGGTTCAAAATTACGAGGTCCGTCGCCAATAGCCTTCGTGTTGCTTCTAGTGCGACGTTAATAAAACTAAACTAAAATCATTACGGAATGTTTTGAACAGAAAATTTTTAAACCTTTTTACGAATTCTCTTTTCACACTAAAAAAAATTCCGATTTTTGCATAATTTGATACAGTATCAGAGATAAGGAGCTAATTAACAATAGATGACTTGTTAAATATTTCAGAAGTCTTTTATATAAGACTATATTTAAGGAACTGGAATAAAATATAATCAAAAAATAACTTTTAAAATATTACTACCTCACATTTTAACATTAGTTTTCTTCTGGTTAATCTTAATTATATTGCAAAAGAGAATTATAATGGGGATATTGAACGTTTAAGAGTCAATAAAACCAATAGCCAATATTTTTTTTCCTCACAATTACATACTGTTATTTTGTCGATGACTAAAAATATATTCATAAAATACATTCAGATAGTTTCCTTTGATAGAAAAGGATATCATACGATATACATTTTATTAATGTGTGAAAATTATAATACAATTTTATTACTTAGGTCAAGTTTAATCTGAATTATGATATACACAGTATTGCTAAAATGTTTCAAGACTGAACTCTTAAATAAAACAGAAAATGTAAATAATTTTTATTGTAAATTATTCTAGACATATTGGTGTCCAAAAGTTAGGCATAATTGATAATTATAAATAAAGAAAGAAATATGTGTCAGAATAGCGGGAAATATAATAACTGACCGTAAATCGGTTATAAAATGAAAGAACTATGCGAAAGAATGATACTAATCTCTTTTGTTATCTAAAGTGAAAGAAAACTGGGCATAAGATGAGTTCACACTTTAATGAAAACAAATGGGATAAAAAAGGTAATATAACAGTTTACTACAATGTGTGGTCAACTTCGACGGCCAAGCACGCAACACGACGACTTCCTACAGTTGTTATGACATTGTATATGAGTTGCGGGGTAAAAAGTTCATCATCACGAATAACTCTTTTCGATTCTGAAAAGGAGCTTGATGGATATGGAGAGGCTGCAGGTTGTCTTCCAAGCTTATCTCATATATGTTCGATATAATTCAGATCAGGTGTGTGAATCATATCGAGATCAGGAACGGAAAATATCAGGCCACGTCGTGCGTCGATATTTTTCGTTTTAAGGAAGTCGTCGGTCAGGATTGCATGGTGAGAAGATGCGTCATGATCCATAAATATGAAGTCATGACAGATAGCATCTCGAAACAGGGAAACTTAATTATCAAGAACTTCATCTTTTAGCAGCCACAAATATCGTATGAAAGATATAGAAGTTTATTCGGCCGTCCATTATGATGCCTGCAAACGCCATGAGTCCCCTTGATGGAAAACTATGTCTTTCCGTGATGTTTCCGAGATGAAAACGAATTCCACGTTCTCACCATATTGTTAGCCGATGAGTATCTACGTTCAGACTAAAATGAGATTTGTCACTGGACATCATATTGGCCCATTGACACAAACTCTAGTACTGATGTTCCAAACTCCAGTGTAAACGAGCGTTTTAATGCGTAGGTGTAAGGGGAATGCCAACTGTTGGTCGTCTGGGATCAACATGTCTTTAGTAAAAAGTTTATCTGAAAAATCATATTTCTGTGGTGGCTACGAGTGCTGAACCCAGTTCTCTTGCATAATTGTCTCTCACACGTCGCGTAGTTATTACCAGGTATCGGTCTTGGCAAACGATTGTGACACTTGAACAACTTGGAACTGATCTTCGATTTCCATTACCAGTACTTTGAAGTCTCTACAACGATCTTGATATCATACACTGAGATACATTAAGAATTCGAGACATTTCGGTTTATGAACGTCCGGATTCGAGTATCCATGCGATTCTTCCTTTCTCAAATGTAGCTAGTTGTTGTATTGTGGCATCATTTGTTCTGTTTAATCGTTAACAATGTTTTTTTGAGCATCAGTTGCACGAAACTTATCCGAACTACTTACCCGTATGAGTCGGTTTACCTGCGGCCGATGCGCACAGATGTTTAGCACTTGAAGACATCGACTGAAATGTTTTGCATAAGGATAATGTATTCCCTTCACAGATGATTCTTCCACGTTTTTTCGAACAAATTAAAATAATAGGTATATTGTATGAGGGAGCGTTGGCGTGCATTAAGAACAAATTTTTGTTTGCCATTCTTGCCCGGCGTACTCGTGCAATGCACTTCAACCACCAATCCATTACACCCAGTAAGACACTACATCCACTGCTCATTCCTCAGAAACAAGTTCATTCCTCTGAAAATTACTAATATTAGAAACAAAGTTTCTTTGCTTTTGGTGATTTTGGACTAATCCATTCCACATCCTTATGTGACACCCTCCTTCCGTCTTGAATTTTCTCAAATCCTAAAAACATATTCAATCGAAATGAATAATCCTTATTATAAGCAGTCTATATCAGTTAATAAGTGGGTAACAGATTTGTTAGTTTTGAAACAAAACTCTATCGCATTCGAAATATGATTCCATTACAACTGCAAACAACAAATGGTACTCAAAAAAGCTGCGTCTTGACGAAAAAGTACAGTCTCATGCAACTTATTAACCATATTCAGAAGACTTTTGGACGATGTTGTCGCACACCGATGGAGCCTCATACAATGATTTTTTTACATCAGTCTTACAATTTTATAGCCACAACATGTACATACAGATATACTTACACATTTTTATTAAGCTTTCGATGCCATTTTTTTCAATATCTTAAGTATAAAAATTAATTTTTTGAATGTTCAGTGTGATAACTTTGTTTCTGGACAATATGCTTCCATCATGCGTTCGTTGATAGCAGAGCTTTTCGTGAAAATTATTGTAGTATTGTTTGCAATACCTTGTGACAGCAATACCTTTCATTATTTAACTCCACAGCCATCTTAAAGTTTAAGTAAACATTCAATAGATTCAAAGCTCCAATTGAAGATTTGTAAGAGAAGGACAACAAACTTTATTATCTATCAAAGAACATGCTAAATCACTCTCTCTAGAATATCTCTTAACTCATTTAATCTTAGTTTATGTTCAAATAATAAAGTCTTAGCTTACCAAATCACTCTTCCGATTCAAACACTTCTCGATTATAATAAATTCGATTCTTATTATTTCTGATCAGGAGTCACTTCCAACTACTTTCAATATAAATGATTAATGACGTTGATTCACTTCAATCAACAAAACTTACCAGCTTGTAGGTATCCTCTGTCTCCTTTTTCTTTCCTTTCAAATCTATTTCATTTAAATATCATTATCTCTAATTCAATTCACCACACTTCTTATCTTCATCTAATTTACCTTATCACGTTTCATATGGTAGGAAAGGAGTTGTAATTTTATGCAATGAGAATTACCAGAAACTCTCGAGGTTAGAGAAGAGAAAATCACGAAAAGTCCATCCTCACAACTTCTTTCACTATTTCCCAAAGTCCATTAATCATGGTGGGTTAGCATATAGAAAAATATTTTTCCAGCAGACCGAATACATAATAGTACACAGGTGAAACGTCAGGGAGCTTTGATGGAATATGTCGTAGAATTGTACATAAAATATCAGTGTCAGCTTTCCTTTTTTCATCAAATACAGAGGCAGTTTTTGAAGTGTGATTAGAGACTATTTTAATGCAGTTTCTCTTTTTGTAAGACGTTAGAATAAAAAATTGAATTTCTTCTATATATATATCGATTAATATATATATCGTATCTATATATGTATGTATATATATATATATATATATATTAATCGATATATATATGTATCGTAAAACATTCTCTTCATAGAATAATGAATTGATTTTAATATTGTTTTTCAGTCTTTTCTTATTTTTAATTTCACATTATAAGAGAAACCGGTGACAACCTTAAAGGCTTTACTGAATATTTTTTACATTCTCGAAATCAGGTTAGGACATATATTTCTCCATGTTTTTGACAGTAAATAGACATCTTTTGTTGCAATCCTTTAGATAATCTTGTGATGTCGGACTATTCGCGATTTTCTCTTCACTGAGCTCGCTAACTTTAACGGTAAATCTAATTGCATAAAATTACAATTTCTTTCCAACCAAAATGAAACGTGAATAGATAAATTAGATGAAAATAAAAGTGAAATGAACTACATTAAGGACAGTGATATATAAATGAAAGAGAATTGAAAGAAAAATGAAGAGAGATAGAAAGTAATGTCAGACTGATAAATATTTGTAAGTTGTTTAAGAGAATCGTAATTAATCTTTTGGATTGAAGCGAATCTCAGCCAAAGTATCAAGATAAGAATCAGTTGTTTGTGTGAATCGATTGATTCAGAGCGAATGGATTGATAAGCTAAGACTTTTTCAGTTGATCCTAATTTAGAAATTGACGAGTTAAGTGGAATTGGAGAGAGGAGTGATTTTATCTATTCTTCAATGATGAATAAAGTATTTTATCTTGTTCTTACATATCTTCAATAAGAATCTAGTATTTACTGACTGTTTAATTAAAAGGAACTATGGAAGTAGAGTTGAATAAAGAAGAAGGGCATTATAAGTCTATGCTTCATTAAGGGTAATAATTCATTTCCATTTATCTCCTGCCAAACAATTTTTATATTGGACAAATTTTTAATTGGACTACAAAATATCTCCCGTAGCGCTACACGTGCCTCAACAAAAGACGACGATTGCTATTTTTTTTTTTTTTTCACATTTTTTATAGTGTTAATTTTGTTTTATTATTTTGTTTACTGTGGTTTCAAATGTTTGCAAATGATTTACAATTGATTTCTTTGTCGAAGAATTTTCTTTTGCTACCATCGACTTTATTTTAGAAACATTTGAAACAATACACACTTTTTCGGGATATTCATTTGGAGCCTTCTTACCTTTTGAAACAATTATTGATTATTTTATCCTTCCCATTTAATAATATTGCTTATTTTCCATTTTAGAAATTTTTATACTATGCTATGGTATACTATGTTTTACCATGTTGTTTTATAAACGGAGTGAGGACATTTCTCCTCTGAAGGTGAGGGACACATTTTCTCGGCTAACAAAATGTACCCAGCATTCCACAGGTTTTCATCCATACTAAAAGAAGAAAAAATTTAAACGTATCAGAAGATTATTTTAATTTCAAATAATATCGTATTCCCGATCTGAATGTTACATTTTAAATCCACTGAAATCATTCTAAAAATTTGTAAACACTTAGTAAAATGAAGAATCTAAATGGATTCAGAAGAAGTCGAAGAGATATGTGTGTATTTTTATAATTTTTTTTCCTTTATGCCATTACAGTGTTGTTTGCATGGTGCTATAAATCAACAGTTCCACCACACTTTAAAATGAAGATGAGAAGTTTGAAGAAAAGGTAACAGTTAGCTCTTTGCGCATATATTTATTAAATGAAAAAAATATGTATATTCACTAAAAGTTTTCCAATGAATGTGTATTCTTGACATTCTTTCCATGATGTGCAGCTGTTTAATAAGTCACAAGAAAGAAGAAAGGTATAAGTTTTATAAAAGAAAAATTATCCTTAGAAAGTCTCAAGTCATACATTAATCATTTATAGCAGAAATATAGAATATTCAGACCTGTACTGACTGTTTTCAAAGATCATTTGATGTCATTCAACTATGAAGTTCATAACTTAGAGAGTGATCTTGGACTCTTAGTGTGATCAGATAAATAAATAAAGCGTTCTGGTATTCAATTTCCTCATATTGTTTTTGATGTAGTGCTGTATACGATATATTTAAGGATTTTTACGTATGAACATTATCAACTATTTTCACCTAGCTTTGCATTGTTGGAGAATATATTTATGTTCTAGAATATCTTCAACGGCAAATAAATGAACATGTACAATCTGCTTTGTTTCATCAGAGTTTCATTTTTACTTTTGAAATTATTTCTTAATCAACTCCTCTCAAAATTCTGAAAAAAAAATTGAATATTCTACTGAAGTTCTCTCTAATAGGTAATTTTAATCTTTTCTTGAATTCTTTGACCAAAACGGCGACATTATTGAAACATAAAATTTATTGAAAACTCTAATTCTATATAAAATCTTTGCAAACAATGAGGAATCTATTTGTCAAATATTAAATTTGTAAATTACAATATAATGTTTTATTTTTGTTGATTAAATGTTAAAAGACAAAATCCTCATATTTATTTATAATGTGTTGTATGAACATGATTTTTTAAAAAAAATATCGATCATTTATTAAATGAAATGAAAAGATCATATAAATATCTAAATTAATTTCTTATTTTGTAGGTGACATTGAAATTCGGTATGCAATTTTCATGCATAACTGTACTTTTTTCGTAATTCAATACAAAATATCTTATTACATTATAATCATAAGAAAACCACACAAAGAATATTTGTATCAAGATGAAGATGGAATAAATAGCATAAGTAAATGGACGGAAATTAGTTATAAAATTTATGTTTCATAGTTATAAAATACTATGTTATAAAAAATTTTCAAATTTATAATATAATTGCAATAATATTTTGTTCATCTTCAATTAAATGAATAAACAATAGTATTTCTTACATGAGATACTTGAAATGGGAGGAATAAAATAAAATCCTTAAGATGTTTTATTCACAAAATTAAAATGTTTTTATTCACAATGTTTTTAGCCATAAATAATGCGTATCATTTAAGTTAATAGAATATAGAGAAGTTAAAAGAAATGTTTATTTATTGTGTGGAAATTATAACGTCTTATAATTAGAAAATATGTTAAATATATAACATGCATACAACATTTGATTTTACATTTTTATAAGAGAAATTAACCTTTTGGCAAATCGCTTCGAATTTTTTACGAGAAAATTCACCCACTTTAGGTAATCATTTTTGGGATTTGCAAAATAATAAATTTCTGGAAATGAAGCATTGTTCTCTAGATTTATTCTTCAGAAGCGAACATTCAAGACTACTAAAGACCATTCCTTTTTACAAAAATGTATTTGTGGTCATAAAAAATATTTCAATTATATCGATATTTTATTTATTTGATATCACAATTTTACAATTTCTTAGGAAAAATATAATTTCCTTGAAATTTGTAAACTTGGAAAAAATACATAACTTTTGAGATTTTCGTTAAACCGAGGGTGTGATGTTAAAAAACTGTGGGTCGATTTTGAAGGAATTTCCCCCCCCCCTTATTTTTTCTATCACTATTTATTTTTATATTTTACAGATAGTACTTAAAAGAAATAAATTCACAGAAAAAAAATTACATATTCAAAAAAGTGAATTTGGATTGTCAAAGCTGTAACATCTAGTAAAAGATCTCTGATAAGAAATTAGAATAACTAAATATATAGCGAGATTAACTTTTGAATAATTTCCTACAGTTATTAAAAGGGGTTTTCCAGTCTTTTATAACAAATGAATTGCAGAAATGGAGAAGATAGACGTTTTCTTTAATAACTATGTATGAGAAGATCGAACAATGGTAGACGCCTCATCTGATCCTCCTGCGTCAACAAAACCGGTAAACTTAAACATGTTTCAACAATTTCTCTAAGCCGACTCATGGTATTTGAGAAAGTCAGAAATGTACTCCAATCTAGAAACATTTGTAAATTTACCTTGGCCTACATTGTTATTAGATCATGCATGAAAGATAAAATGGGATAAAAGCGGTTAAATTAGTGATTTTTCCGCATTATATTATCTATTTTTCTGTAATATGATAAACTACATTGGGAAACATCTATTAAGGTATTATTAAAATTTATTTGTGAAGAAAACTTGGCTTAAGAAAAGTTGTACAGCAACTTTAAAATAAATCAAAAGTTTCTTAATAAAATACTAACTAATTCAATCTGGTTAGTATATATATTTTAATTAATTTTTGAATCATTTTTTGCTAATAAAAGAACCTTGAAAATGATTGGTTGCATTCGAATATCAGCGAAGTACACGGAACACGTTTGACGAAGTCTAGAACGTATATTTCTAGTGATCATCCTTTTCTATTATTTAAAATACACAATTTTAATATTTTTTGAGTTTAGTGATTTTTATTACTCATAATTTTAATCGTTTGTTTCTTATTATCGATAATTTGCTTTTAATATGCAAAATATATTTAAAATATCTAATAATAAATTAATCAGAATTAAGGAAAAGGAACATTTCTAATAATTATTAGAAGTAAGAAAAATAAACAATATAAGAGCAATTTAAGGTAACTTTTTTTTAGATTTAAAATTCTTTCCAAAGTGAATAAAAAAATTGATTCCATTTTTTTCCTTATAAGTTTAATTAAAAACTTGTAATCAGCTCGACTATTCACAAAATCGAAAATTAAAATCACTCAGTTTTATAATCAAATGAGTTCCACATTAATATCATTCAATTACGGAATGTACACTGGTACCAAAAGTTAAGCATAATTCACATAAGGCTTAAAAATGTGAGTAAAAAATGTGAGTAAATACTGATGAATTTGTTCGAAATAACTTTCGGTAGTGGAGAATCATCTGTTCATGGTGAAATTTTGTCTTTATGCAAAACATTTCAGTCGACGTCTTCATGTGCTAAACATCTGATCATGTCGAAGCGCAAATAAACCGGCTCATACGGCATAAGCAGTTCAGATAGGTATCATGCAATTGATATTCAAAGGAACATTGTTAACGAATAAACAGAACAAATGGTTGTACAGTACATCTGGCCATTTTGGTGGAAGGAAGAATCGTTGGAATGCTCGAATCCGGACGATCACAAACCTAAATGTCTCGAATTCTGGATGTACCTCAGTGTTTGATGTCTAGACAGTTGCATAGAGTTCAAAGTACCGAAAATAGTAATCGAAGACCAGTACCAGGTTGGCCAAGAGTCAACCGTTCGCCAAGACCGATACCTTATAATAATTGTGCGATGTGTGAGACAGTTTGTGCTAGAGAATTGGGTTCAGCATTCGCAGCCGCCAGAAGTGTGAGTTTACAGAAAAACTGTTTACAGGAGTCTAAGACATGAGGGTCCCTACGCCAGATGACCAGAAATTTGTATTTCCCTCACATCTACACATAAACGCGCTCGTTTAAACTGGAGTTTGGAACATCAGTATACGAGATTGAGATAGTGGGTCATTGTGATGTTCAATGATGAATCTCGTTTTTGGTATGAGTGCTGATTCTCATCGGCTAACAATATGGCGAGAAAACAGGGAACTTGTTAACTTGTTTTCACCCGGAAAACAACATGGAAAGACATAGTTCTCCGGCAAGGGGCGTCATGGTGTAGGCAGACATCATAATGGACGGCTAAACAGACTTCCATGTGTTTGAGACGAGATCTGTGATTGCTAAAAGATACAGAAATGAAGTCCTCAATCCTTATGACCGCCTCATTTCTGGGGCTGTCGATCCTGACTTCATATTTGCGAATTTTAAAGAGCTATGTTACTGTGAGAATCTAAAAGACGATTCCTTTGAAATGGAAAATATCCAACGCATACTCACTCTCCTGATCTGAATTTTATCGAAGATGTGTATCATATACTCGGGAAACAACTTGAAACCCATCCGCACCCATCAAACTCCATTCATTGAGCTTACCGTTAATTCACACTGTCATAGGAAGTTTGTGAAATCGTTGTGCGTTGGCTGTTAGAGTTGACCACACACCTTATTAAACTGCAGCATCACCTTTTTATTTCATTTGTTTTTCACTAAAGTGTGAACCCCTCTTACACCCAATTTTATTTCAGACTGTTTCTTTAGATAATAAATGTGATTAATATCGTTCTTTCGCATTGTTTTCTTATTTTATAACCGTCTTACATTCTCATATCGCTTTTCCTGTCATTTCGACTTAGATTTTCTTTATTATTCACATAATTATCAACTATGTTTAACTTCTGTATACCATTGTATAGTCTATAAACATTATAATTGAGCAAGTAAGAATCAACAAAAGTTTAACCAATTAGTATGGTTATATACATAACTTGGCCTTCAAATTAAATAAGATTTGATTTGAAGGCCACATTACATGGTCATCGTAAAAACGAATGACTTAATGGAAATATTTAATTTTGTACGAGTAATGTTTTTCCAAGTCACAATCCATCATCAAACTTATGATTATTTATGGAAGTTAGATATTGAAATATTGAAAATTTAGTTAAAAACTACCCGGATTTGAATTTACACTGTATATATCATGATGTACATACATAGAATGGCTCGACTAACTCTTACATTTAGAGCTATTCTTTAGGTACAAACAATACAATGGCCTAAAAGTTTTCTAATCCCTCATTATCTGATTTATATTTATAATTCGGGGTTGGCTCTTTTTAAAAGAAAGAGGATGGCTAAAGGTCATTCTCTATCTCCAATTAAAACTATAGATACTAATTACACGGCAAAAATAATAACAGAACAAAATTGAAAATGAATATCAGGCATTCAATAAATTACAAAAGAAATTAACATTAAAAATAAAATCAAGAATACGAATTAAAGCGAGGAATAAGTATGGATCTTCTCAAGTTATTTTTATTTTATAACCTTTATATCCTTCATGAAATTCAACGGGGAAAAAATGACGTAAATGAAAACTAACAATATTCCGATACTCAGTAATACTTAAATTAACGAATTCTTTAAGAAAATACCTTGTTTTTTTTTATTTATTTCATTTGTTTAATTTAAAAGAATTTTTATTATAACAGGATATTGTAGGAATAAGATATTTAAATTTATCTTAATTATGATATATTCACACATTTATATTCATATAATAATCATTTACTATTGATTTTTTACAACTTTTGTGAATCAGTAATTACTTATTTGTCATGACTCTTAATAAAAAGCGAATAATCTCTTTTCATCAGTTAAATGCAGGTTACTTTCCTTCACATTCTGTAGCCGAAGTAGCCTAGAGATGATGGTCGCTAACTCATGGCCAGCGTTCTTCAAGTCCTGATGCTACTGAAGACCCATTGCATGGTGGGACTTATTTGAGTTAAATCTTTCAAGGCACCAAATCCTCTCAATGGTGTTGTGTGAAAGTTTGGTGAGAGAGGTGCCAGCTGAGGTATCATCCTCGTCACTTGACTGAGGTTCAAAATAATGAAGTCCGTCATCAATAGAACCTCGTGTTGCTTCTGACAGAGATGTAATCAACAATCAATGAAAATCGATACGCAATGCTAAAAATTTCATAGACTCGCATCATTGTATCTGTTTCACAAATTGTTCGAAGTTTAGTATGACTTTGAGTTCAGTAATTCCGCGGCACCTCACCTGTGGCAAAATAACAAAAATAAATTACTAAAAGAATATCGAAATTGCCTTTATTGTGCTATTAAATCCAGCAGTTCTTCATTCACTCATTCTTCAGTCGCTTAAAATCATATAAACGGTTCTTTAGGATTTATTCAAACAATTAATTCAAATAAACTGGCTCAGATGTTGTCTTCGTCACTTGAAAGAGATTCAAAATTACGGGGTTTGTCGCTAATAGCCCTTTTGTTGCTTTTAGTTGCAACGTTAATAGACAAAATGAATCAATCAACTCCTTCCTATACCTAAATCTTCTCTAAATCTAAATCAAAAGGTCGCAAAAAACATAACTATAGTCAATTCTTCACATATAGAAAAAGATTCCGCGAGAAACATCGTTTTATAGAAATTTCGATGTATACAGAAATTATACAATTATGAAACTGCCTGTGAAATTTCGATGTATTCAGAAATTATACAGTCAATTTCATTATTTACTTATTAAAATAACTATGCGTAATTTTTTAGGAATATGGACACAAAACATCAAGCTATCAAAAAAATTTAATTGAAAAATTGTGCAAATACGAATGTAATTTACAAATTTTTAAACACTGTATGAAAATTTGAATGTTTACTAATAAAAAACGAAACGCAATTTTATTTATTTTTGAACAAAGGGGTTCCTAGGTTTTTTTTGAACATAATACTTCGCTGAAGCCGTTTCAAGGTATTATTAACCTTTTTTCTCTCTCATCAGGAACGATAGACATAAATCTCGAGCCTTGTTAGACAGTTTGCAATGCTTCCATTATTTGTTATCTTGATGGTTTTTCAAATAATTCCTCTTCGTTGTCAACATCATCTTTGAGCGCATCTTGATCAAATCAGTCAGCCATTGTATCCGTACCGGTGGAAAATTCAGACACAATTAAATTCTTGCTTCCCTTAAAAATTACTCAAATTCAAAAATAGTTTGATTTTTTAAAAAATTTGTTCAGTACGTAGAAACAGCTTTTATGGTGAAAATTCGAGGTTCTTGAAAAAAATTCGATACGTGGAGATTTTCAATTTATGGAAGTTCAAAATATAGAGCCTCGATTGTACTACAATTTTCAAAAGGAAATATATTCAAAGCGAAACGCGCATATCTTGTATAAAAATAAGTTGAAGTATAAATAATCTTGGGTTTTATACGAGTACAACAGATGATGAAAAACTAAATCCTTATTTCTTATTCGTTACTTAAATTATAATTATATATTACATGCAAATAATATACAGTTCAAACATTCATATAATCACAATGAAGGTTCCCGATCAAATTACAATACAGTAATACATGATTTATATTGATAGTTATCACAAAAAAAAATTTACGCCGTTACTTATGTTTAGTTCTGTATGATATATTTTTTAAGATTTCTTATATTTATATAGTTCTATATGATACTATGCTTTTTATTAATTGTTATCATCAAAAAATCTTTTACGACATTACCTATATTTAGTTCTATGTGATATAAATTCAGTGTTACGGCAAGTTTGATAAAATTTAAAATTCATTACCAAAAACCACATTCTGGGAGATTTAGATAATTAAAAGAGTTTTAAAACTTTTTAAGCTTCTATTTTAAGACAAATTTTTAAAAACAGTTCAACAATCTATTTAATACGATCTATTTTTAATTCATTTTTTAAAATGTCCAAAGATTTTGATTTCTTTTAAAAAATATTTTAAAAATATAGTACATTATAGGAGGTTCAAAATTTCTTTTGATTTGGGTGTAAAATTAGTTTAGTAGAATATATTATTGGAAAATAATGTCTAAAAGAATATTAGACTTAAATTGAGAGAAATTTAAAGTTAACATTGTGAAAAGAATATACAAAATGAAATTAGCCGTATAAATTCTTATAAAATAGAAAGACGTTCTTAATATTTGTTGATAATTTTAGAAAATCTACACTTTTTTGCATAAAATTTATTGGAATTTATTGCTTAAACACAAAATTAAAATTTCTTTGTTTCCATCTTCAAAATTTTTTCAAAAAAAAAAAACATTTTCTTTATTTAAAATTTTCTATTCACAATTCTCATTTTACTCCTTTATAAAAATTATTCAATCCTGTCCAGTTACCTTCGAAAAAAAATTTCTCTAGTTATTTCAATCACTTAAGAATTTTATCATAACTTTTTGACATTGTTTGCTCGCTGAACCGAAAAAAGAAATTTTCTGTTATTTATAACCAGATGGGCTAAATTTCATCTAAGGAAGTTGTCGAAAAGGCATGCACCAGGTCGGATAAAGATCATGCCATGCTAGTTTAAGATACAGTTACTCAACTTTTTTTTAAAATGTCTTTTTCCTGGAGTTAATGTATAACGACCTCTCTCTTATGTTATTTCTTACGACGCCCAGTTGTTAAGCTGAAAGGAACCACATTGCTCGTCCGCATTGTTTGTATTTAAGAAATTTTCATAGTTCATGCTTACGATCCGCCTGTTTCAAAGTAGGCCAAAGAACGAGAGTCAAAAAATTCAACGAAGTAAAAAAAAAAGTGAATGCAACTTGGATTAAATCGAATACCGGTTTACACCCCGGTTCACAAAAACTTAGACAAAGAAAAATCAACCTTTCGTTGCCCCTGACCAGATCAACCAGTCTTGGAGACCGAATGGTTTCTTTCGTTCGGTTTCCATTTCAGTAGAGTAGAGTTGAGCGACACGAGAGGATTAACGAACATTGTCGTCTGGTTTTTTCATATCGTAGAAGCCGTTTTCGTTCGATTTTGAGATAGTTTTTTCGGGAGATCTTTGAGGATACGGACATGGAGTAATTACGAAAAGTGATGGAGATATTTATTTGAACTGTGATATGTGTTGTTCCTTTGAGTGATTTATTCTTTCACCTGAAAGGTAAGATAAAAAAATTTTTTTATTAAACCATGTGTTGATAGTGATTGATAATATTGTTTTCATTTCATTGTATCACGTTACCAAAATTCATAAATAAAAGTAATCGGTTATAAACTTCTTAAAAATAAAAATGAACCAATAATAGGATGTATTTTTATTACATTTAACATTATATCATGTTATTGAATTTTCAGACTTGAAAATTGTTTTTGAATACAATAATCAATAATATATATTGGATTACTGCAAAAATCAGAATTTTTTTGTTTATAAATTTTGTATATAAGTAAATAGGTTAAGGAATAACTATGTTTATTTAAATTTTAAATATTTACAGATCATTATTATGATTTTAACTTTTGTGCATTTTGTTTTTGAATGACATATTTTATTTTTAAAAAATATTACATGTGTGATTTCTCAATTTTTTTTTCTCTTACTATAAAAAACGATACCCAAACCGTTATTGAACATCCCAGTCACTTTGCTTTGCAGTGATTGATTATGATTTCTTATGATTGCGTAATAAAAGATTTTGGTCCCCTTAGATTGACCTAGTATTGGAACAAATAAGGTTGAAATGTTTATCTTGACATGTTGGAAGTTCGCCTAAACGTTTCTAGGTGCGTTTATTGCATTAGTTTACAATTAAAGTACAAACATAGTGATTTTTTAAAAATAAAATCGATTATTTATTTTTACACATTATCTTGATACAATGTTTTGATCTTTATGATCTATTTTACTGAAAAGATCCGATTAATCAGTACTTATCTTAAAAATTTCATATTAAAGTTCCTTTTCAAATTTAAAATGATTAATATAATGGAATAAAGATAATTTTAATTTTGTTTTTGAAATATCCCTTTAAAAGAAGAATAAATAAATTCGTATTGATTAATGGATAAAAACAAAAACAAATCATAAATTTAATATATATATATATAATTATCAATTTCAAAATTATTAAAAAGAAAAAATGCATATAATTATAATTCTTCTATCGAAAAAAATATAGTTTCTTATGAATATAATTTTTATGATTTGCTCTAAATGATTATATATTTTTAATTAAAAGTTTTTTTTTTTACCTTGATTCAATTTCCTTTCAACTTATAATCATTGCTTGAAGCCATTTTACTATTAAATATTAAGTATTGTTTATAGCACTGTAAAAATGTATCGCAATTACTTCATTCACAAAATTTAAATTTCCATTATGAATTATTCATTGTCAGATTATTTTTTCTTTTATCACTATAAAGGCAGAGAAGTTTTATATTTTGTATAATTAAACATATATTTTACAACGGTTTAAAGTATTAAGAAATGCTAAAAGTTTTCATATTCTTAAAGTTTACACTTTTTTGAAGAATGTTTATGCAGTAATCGTTACAAGCAAAACCTTACATTCACGTATTTTCTTTAAAAAATTTTTTCTCTACATTTCGAAACATTTTTAATTGAAATACTAACACAATTTAAGTGCAGGAAGGTTACTGACATTTTATTACGCAGCTTAGTAAAAATAATGTGTCAAGTAGTTTCTATTGCACACACATTATTAAGTGTAAAGAAGGAAGTGATTGAATCATAGATAACTTAAAAGGAAAATTTCAATATTAACTTAAGTAGATTTAGAGGTTAATGAAATTGAGAACAAAAATGAACAGAACTACGATCAAAAGCTATAGTTTATAAATCGGTCAAAGAGATGGTTTATTAATCAGTGATAAAGTGCTTTGGTATAAGAAAGTTTTAAGGCTGAGAGGATGAAAATATGACTAGAGGGTATTAAAGATCAATCGATTTTAAGTTTTTTAAAGATTTTTATCTCAATTTTTTTTTTTTTTTGAATATTTATAAATGTGTAAAAAAGGATTTGTTATCAGGCCAAAAGGATTAAAATTAAATATATCTCTAATGGTAAAATCTGTTTTAAAAGTATATATAATACATGTTTCAAATGTAAAAAAAATATTCACACAAATCTTATTTTTTTTATTAAAAAATTCTTGGTATTATTTAATTAGTAAAAATTTCCAATAAATTATTAGTTACTTATTAGTACTTTTATATATTGTTATTTAGTTTTTATGCTATTAGTGCTTTTAAAATAGTACTTCTATGTATTATCATTTAGTTTTTTTTATTAGTGCTTATTAATACTTTTATTTGAAGTACTATTGAGAAATACTCTACCCTAATCAAAAATTATTAAGCACTGATATAATTCAAATAGTCAGAGTATGTATACAAAACAGCAGATAAAAATGTTAGCTTTATTCAGGTTTAAGAAGGCATTGTGATGTTTTGAAAACAATTATGTAAACAATTACTAAGGCATCTTGTTTTTTTAAAAGTATTTTTTAACATAACATTTAAAAGAAAAAGGCGATAGGAATTCACAAAAATAATTCTGGAATGAAATAGCTTTAAATGTATTAAAATTAAGAAATTTAGGCGGCAATTATTTTAATAGGTGAATTGATAATTAAAATAATATTGTATAAAAATGCCAAAACATTAAGTCACGAATTAATAACAGTTTATGACATATTATCAGTTCCTGTTGTAATTATATAATTAGTTGCAAAAATATTCAACATTTTAAAAAATGATTTTTTTAAAATACGAAAAACAATACAATTAAAGTATGAAAATTAACATTTAAATTACAAAAAAAAAATTATACTTTAAAATGTGAGAAATTTACTTTTCAGAAAAATATTTTTAACAAGGTAATTTTTAATTCATGCATTTAATTAAATAATTTTAAAGAAGTTTCAAAATCATCTAAAGAATTTAAAATTACTATTAACACATTTAAAAATTCTGCACATATTAATCAAAAATTTTATTAAGAGGTTTGAAAAGGAACAAAACACAAAGATTCTTTTTAAAATAAAATCATAGATAATATAAAATTGTTGGAAAACAATACATCCGAGAGTTATTTTGAATGATATTTGAAGAAAATTTTCATCTCGTCCACTAGAATTTCTAGCATACTCACTAAATAACTTCATTAATTCATACACATATCTTTCCAATTAAAAGCAAGAAATAGCTTAAGTTAGATGCATAAACGAGCTCATTTGATTATAATTAATCTCGATATCCTGGTCTTTGAGAGTATTTTCACTCATCTGCATTTCTAAACTTTCACATTGCAAGCGTAGGTCAACTCTGCAAAGAATAGTGAATAGAAGAAAAGATCAATTCTGATACACATTCGAGGGTGGTGTCCTTAAGAAAGCACTTTCACCTTTCTATTATACTGTATATGTACTTATTTGGTTAGTTAATTTAATATGTAAATTTTATTTTAAATATACATAATGAGATTAAAAGTAAAAGCAAATTAATAAAGCATGTACTATACAAGTATCTTTATTGATATTTTTAACTATGTAAAAATACTTTATAAGTATCGTTGCTCATATATTAATTCTTTCTACTTTGATATGAATATAACATACATATTATTATTTATTGTTATATAATTTCACATATCCCGAATTAAATAAAACTATTTTATAAAAAGAAAATGTAAATTTTAAATAATTGAAAAGACATTGAGTTTTGCTTTAGCTTCATTGTACTGACACTGAACTCAGAAAAAGAAAATATTATAATTTTAAATTCGTTATTCTTCTAATAATTTAAAACAATTTGTATCAAAATCAAAATTAAAAGAATTTTAATATAGATATATATTTGGTCAAGCCACAAACAATGTTCCTGCACAGAAACTGTAATTTTACATTGATTATAGCTTCAGTTCACTTTCTATTCTTGTATAAGTTTACTTGTTATTATAAACCTAGAAAAGCTTTTTATATAGTCTCTGAGAGAAATTCTGCAATACCCAGAGCAGTAAAGTTTAAACGAGGTACTATTCTGGGGCGACGGTGTATGACTCATGCGAAGGAGCTGAACCAGCAAATATTCTTACTTTTGAAAGTTTATATTTTCAAATTAATAGTAAACATATCCTGATAAGTTACTATGTTTAATGAATTTGTTTTATTTTATATTAAAACAGTTTTGTTGTTTACCTAAAATTAATCTGAAATAACCTAAGCAAACCTATCTAACGTGTCTACTTAAATACTGAGTCACGATGTTTATATGGTAATGTTTTTACTACATATACCTCAACATCACGGCACGGCTCAAGAGAATCAAATGGGATAAACGAATTATTAAATATGCAGAATAAGCCAAGATGGTAAAATGATAGAAAATAACCAGGGAATTTTGGAAACAGATTATACTCCTTCTCGTTACGGAATCGTGCCAATCACTTTCATCTTCATACATATCCGTCTCTTTAAAAGACACAATGGTTGAATTATTCCGTATATCATGACTAGAGATAGAAAATTAACAAGTTCGTCATAACTCTGACTGAAATGAAATTGATTAATCATATTTTCCGGTTTAGCAATTAAAGATAGTTTTATATCAATCCCATTAACGGGATTTTCGTACATTAAACTCAATCTAGGAAAATTTGACACTTAAGCATTCCGTGTCTAGTGTTAAAAAATGGAATCTAAATGGAAAATATTTTTTAGATTAAAAGTATTTCAAAATAATTATAAGTTTGAGCGAATATATCCGTTCATTATTGGAAGTGATTTTGGAGCACTTAGCCCTCATGGGTCTTTAACTCCAATGAGGGCAGGAATTTAGATTAACAGAACTTTTCTTAAGAGTTTCCAGTGCAGTAATTAATAATGCGAAAAAAATAATGTAGTAAAAGTGCTCAAATTTAAAAAAAAACAGTTTTTAAAAAAATTATTTTCTGGATAGATATGTTTATCAGAAGGAAGAGAATTTAACTTGGGGTGTGGGAGGGGTGAGTACGAAATTCGTGATGGGTGTTTCAATCTTTCTTGGTAGAATTCGAGAGTGATTTTTATCTTAATTATTTCAACATTTTCTTGAAATTTTATTCGATTTAAATTTAAAGGATGAATTCGGCAATTTCTTGCTTAAAAATGTTGAGTTTCTCCATTTTATTGTTTGTAGTGCTCCTCTTTTTGTAAGCTACCATGAGATAGGGAAACTCTCGGGAAATCTCTTTTATTTCATTTATGGCATTAAAAATGTTAAAATAATCTCGGTTGAAGTCAGTTGTATGGATATCCTTTCATCAGAATTTGTACTTAAAAATACAATCTTTTAATAAATACCCCTTTGTTCTACATGGAAAGCTAAAAAGTCCATTTAGCATTAAATCATAAGAGACGAAATAAGAAACATATTATTGAGATCAAAATATATCCAGTATGCATCCTTTAAAATACTCATATCGTAAATATCATTTAAAAGCTTTTGTCAAATATTCTTACGGTTTATATAAACATATGTAGTAGTACTCAGGTAATTAATTCATTTCATCATCCGAAAATAAATTCGATTTTAAGTAGAGAAGAATTTTCACAACGCTGAAAAAAAAATGATTGATTCCAACAGAAATTAACAGTTTGTTAAACTATTAGGCTTCCAACGCTATAATGAAAAATCATTATAGGATATTAATACTGTACCTGGAATTTTAGATTAGGAGTCGGGCTTAAAATATTAAGTTTGTTTAGAGCTCTAGTGTATGTCAACATGATCAATTAATTAATGGTATTACCTTATGAGAGAATAACATGCATGTAAAATCAAGTTATCAGTTTTTAATTCATGAATTTCATGCAAGGTTATTAGGTTTCCTTAAAATAACATATGTTTTGAAATATATCTTATAGGAATTACTTATGAATGAGGATTTATAACATTATTCTGGAATATCATTCATTCTTACTGATAACTTTTGACATTCAGTTGGTGTGATGCGTATAAGTTCTACGTAAAGAGAGTATAAGTTTATTTGCTATGCGTATACACTTAAACAAATTTCTGAAATATTTCTTTGAACAAGGCAAGTGAAAATTTTAAAAATTAAATTTTGATAAATTAAGAACTTTTTTGTTCACAATCATTGTTAAAATAGTTTGTTGTGTTAGTGAAATATAATAATAATAATAAATCTTATTCTTCTTTAAATTTAAGTATAAAATGATTGCATTGAAAATGGATACATTAAGTACACATATATACAACATTTCTAGTTAACAATTTATCTTCATTTTCAATTAAAACAATGAGACTAATCTATAAAGCATGGTGTTTTCCCTTTGTATGCTTTCTTTTCATGATTTTATTTTTTATTCTTATTTTTTTAATTTAAATGTTTGATAAATTTATAAAGTATATACATTTCAAGTTTTGATTATTTTAGCAACTAAATCGCCTTTTAACATCATTATCCTATATTAATAAAATTGGCAAATTGATAAATAAATGCATTTTCAAAGTATTTTAATTACAATGCTAAATTGAATTTAAATCATGAGATTTTTGTAATTAAAATACTGAAACATGACACCATAAAGACTGTTCATTTTTTAAAATTGATTAATAAATTTTTTAGAATATTTCATTACTTTAAAAAGGAAGAAAAATAAAAAATTTAATTGGATGGCTACCAAATTTACGTTCTTTCATTTATTTATCGCTGTTGCTCTATAAAATGATATTAAAGCTCCAAAAATTATTTGTTCAAGTACAAAACGAAAAATAAAAAAAAATTATATTACTGGGTTTTTTTTCCTCTAATATATTCTTTAAAAAAACAAAAAACATCAAGTGTTATTCATAAGCACTCTGTTTAATAATTACATCGCTTTATATAATGAGGAGGCATTTTCTCATATGATATAACCATTATGGTAGAGCGCAATACTTTAATCTAAAATTAATAATTAATCTTTATAAACTTGTAATAATTCGTAATTCTCAGAGAAATGGGGGAAATCTTAAACAAATAAGCATAATTTAATTTCCGTAACTTTTTATAAAGAATTTTTTGTAAAAGCTTTTATAACTCTCCGCTTCATTACGATTTCATAATTATCGAATAACTCCGTTTTTAATACTTTTAAGAAACGAAGGGAAAAAAATTTAGTAACTCTACATTCAAAACTTTCTCTTAAAATTTGTTCTTACTGAGAAAGATAGCTTAATATTTAATATTAGAAGGCAATAAAATTATAAATAATTGAGATATTTTAGAATGTTTGTTTCTTCAACAATTCTTATTTGGAATTTATAAGAATATCAGATGTACATAGAAAATGAAATGACCCATAAAATGTAAGCCAATAATTAAATTAAAAGAAAAGAAGTTAAATAAACTTGATATATTTATTTAATTAGAACAATTGCTTTCTATCTTTGTTTATGACAAAAATCTAAACCTCAAATACACGTTCGGAAGAATTCAGAACCACATTACTTCAGCAATCTGGATTTTTAAGTAAATACTGAATGAATTTCAATTCATTAAGCTTCCATGTCAAATAATACCCACGGAGAACACTTAAGTTCTTACTGTAATGTGAAACGACAGAAAAATGTTACACACGCTCCTTCCGTTTTTCACTTCAGTCGTTTTCAGATCGATAAATTCTGAAAAAAATCATGCGGAGCATAGAATTGAAAAATCGCAACAATCGGTTGTTTTGCTGGGTTAATTTTTGAATACATTTGGCGTGAATGAATCGCAAGAATGTGCGGAAGTTCTCCCAGGTGAACTACTTTCTTCGCAAGTCACAAACACATTAACGGTGCGTGTGGTTCTCCGTTCTCAAAGTTATCAGAGCGAGTGATTTGAGGTCGGAAATTGCCCTTTCTTTGGAACATTACTGTTTTTCTTTTTTTCTTTTGTACAAATCCTTGCTATTGGAGAAGAAATAGTATTGATTTTCGACAGAATCAACTAACAACACATTTTACATTTTTTCATTTTCCCTTATTTCGGTATTTATAAATCAATACATGAAATGTCTCCAATTTTTCCAAGTCCATTCAAAGCGGGAATTCATATAAAAGTAACCCCCGTATAAAACTGGAGTTACGTTCCGAAAAATTGCCGCGTTTTGCGAATCTGTGTTATACGAAATATAGAATTAGTACGAAATAATGATGAAAATGGCGTAAAAATGAGAAAAATTTGTAATTTTTTGTAATTTATTTTGTTTAAGGGGACTTAGTACCTTTCGAAATCAAAAGTAGAACATTTTGACAAACTCTCTCTCTCTTTTCGATTCTTCATAAATCAACAATTTGAGCTCATTTCAATATGAAACTTTGCCAGTTTGCGTAATAAAATATATAGTTTCACATATTGGCTCAAGTTTTGCGATTAAATTAATATATTTCCTTATACAACATGAAATATATGTACAAAAATTTCAAAAATAAATTAGCTTACCTTACGTTACCCACAAGATAACATTTGAAAAATGTACAGTAGAACCATAATTCTTATACCAAATTAAAGCTAAATAATTAGCTTATTCTGTGAACCTCAAATTTTAAATTTATCTTACAATAAGAAAAAATTGAAAAATTAAAAAAGTTATCAAGTTTGTGTTTAGTAACTCTTTTTTCATGTATCATGGTATAAAATAAAATCTAATCATCCTATTAACAAAATTGAGGTTCGCAGAATAAAGATTTACAAGTACAACACTCATGTAAAATTTTAAAGCTCTGCATGCAAAAGAATTTTTTTAATCCTGTGGGAAAGTGGGAAAATAGCAAACTGAGAAAAAGAGGTTTGTTTACATTGCATTACATAGAACAAGCCACTTTAGACATTTACATTTTTTGTTGCACAGGGCGTAATAATTGTCGGATTTTGACGTGATTTGCTTTAAAATGCTCCTAACATTCAACACTATTTTTTGAAAACAAATTTGAAAAATCGAATTTTTGAAGGTGCAAAGGTACTAAGTCCTCTTAAATAAAATCATTTGATTGCTTGAGAAATTAAAATAGATAAAAACTGTAAAAGAAGTTATGGACGCATATCTCAAACACTGCTTATCTGTAAGCATTCAGAATAATTGAACAGGAAAAACAGAAAAAAGCTAATCTCGAATAAAATGAATAATCACATATAAATTGTCGAGTGAAGTAATCCGTATTCTGACATTGCTAGATTATTTCTGAATCAAAATTCTGAACGATATTAGATATCAGAATCTAAAGAATAAATAAACAAATAACGAATGCTATTTATTTAATTTTTAAATAAGTTCTAATTTCAATGTATTAAACATGTTTATAGAACCCTTTTTATGTTGGATGTAAGATAAGCTATTGGACTGGACTCCCATTAATCACAATTAATACAACGCTTGTTACAAACGCATACAGTGAGATATCTCTGTTATGCTTTATTATACTCATAAAAGTTCAAGTCACGAAACTAGACTTAACGGCTTACAAAATTCAGAAAAACGTGTTCAGTCGAGCTGAATATTTTACTTGAATAATTAAAATTCGTTTTCAGCAAGCAAACGATTATAATCCAAGGTTGCCTTTTATTTGACGACTTGGAAGAAGAAAGCAAATAACTTTTATAAATAAGTTACTTAGAAATTCTAAAGGATTAATTAAAACTCAATTTTATTTTATTATATATATTCACACTTTTTGTCGCTAATATAATTTTCAATTTAATTTTTTATATCAGAAATATGTAATGTTGTGTTTATATGTACTTTTTAAAATAATCTTTATTGTGCAAAACAGCTTTTTGTTATTAAAACTGATAACTGTATCTATTCATTCAGTTATCACTTATTCTAATTAAAATATAAATACATTCATATCATTAATTCCTCTAGAATTACTATTATTTTACCATATATTAATGACGAAATGTTAAATATATAATCCTGAGTTTGCAGTTAAGATTTGTTAGAAATATTTAAACATTTTTAGGCAATATTTACCATTTCTCTATATACTTACAGATTTAATTGTTTCTATTTATTAAAAAAAAAATTTAGATTTGATGCAACTTCTGACACAAAATATTGTTTTATTCGTTAGCCACCAAAGACGCTTATATTTTCGTAGAGCCTTAAACTGCCGTCCTTGACCACTTAATAAAATAAAACATTAAATTGCACTTGGCTGGTTTAATCTAATTTGATTTCTTCCAACCAATTCACAATAGTTCCAGTTTGAATTGTTTGAAGTATTAGTGTTAAGAAAAGAGTAACATGTGAAGTTTTATTTTATTTTTCGTTTTATAGTAACATTAAATATTATCTGAAATATTATTATTTCCACTTCAAAATTTTATCGTTTGCTTTAATTTACAATTTAACTGAATAATTTGATTTTTATAGCATAATCGTTTGTTCTATTCTTTTTGTTAAAACAATGCCAACTAAAAGTTGGCATTGTTTTTGTTCGATAAAGGTCATATTTTCTACAAAAAGTCTGAAAACAGAATTTAAATTGTATGAAGTGTATAAATGAGTATTTAGTTTTCCCAAACTTTTGTATGGTAGATTTAATAATAATTATGAAAAGAAGAAGAAAGTACCTTTAGTGGCTAAATTTGTTCTCCGCAAAACTTTACGCAGAACAATTTTTCTTTCGTTTTGTTGAAGTTTTCCTACAAAATTACAAATTGATAAAAAAAAATATCTGCAATATCTTACACACACATAATTTTCTGATGTATATATATTTTAAAAAGAAATTTATGTGAGAATAACAAAATTTTAAAAAATGAATCATTTTCACAGTTACTGGAATTCATCCTCATTTTAATTCGATTAATTACCAATTTTCATTACTTATTAGCATAATTTAAATCGCTATATGCCAACCAAATAACAGGAGATTATGAATTCGAATAACGATTGTTATGGGTTTGTAAAAAACTCCGAATAAACTTTTAAATCACTATTGTTAAAAAAAAAACATTTGAGTTTTAACAGTGAACGAATATTATTTCTCTTTAAATGGAGAAATTAAATGGTCGTAAAGCTACTATTTCATTAAAAAGTTATTTAAAAAAAAAGAAAATAAAAACGTAATAATTAAATTTAATCTGATAAAAAATTATGCTTCTGTCGTTTGTATTTGTCTAAGAAATCTAAATATGCTAATAGTCATATAACTTCTAAAATTAGCTGATTCATTTCTAAGTAGTGCATTATTGAATACATTCCCATAAAAAGAATACGTACAAATTAATATAATATGTATCAATCAATAATATGATAAAAAAAATTACTCTTCTAATATTAATTTAGTTCAAAAAATCTAGATGCTCCAATAGTCATGTAACAATTGTATGGACTGTTCTTAAATTTATCTGATCCTTACTTTTCCTTTCTAAAAATAATGTTATATTTAATACAGACCTGGCCAGCCCACGGGCCGCATGTGGTCCGCCAGGTGTCAACCTGCGGCCCGTGGAGTTGGGTCTTCTGAATAAAGATTTAAACATTTATTGTACATAAAAGTATCAAAGAACATTTTACCATAAGTCGTACGTATCATACCCCACTGCCATGGGAATATCTCACTACCTGACTCAACTGTTATCACTATTTTTCTTTAATCTTGTTCATAAAACAATTACAAAGCTCTTCTTAAAAAGCGCACGGGCCATCTGGTGCGATTGGGCGATACACAATGTATAACCTATTAGCAAACTTACCGAAGAGCGCGGGTGTGCTTTACTAGACGTAGGGAGGGAATGCGATACGCAAAATATGCGAAATAGCAGCCGCCAATCTGTCTGCAGCAAGCCTAATATATTTGATGCAGAAGCATATTGTTTCAGACAGACTGACTGCTCGGTGTCTTTTGATCGCTAATAATTTAACGCAAGCGTTATGTTGTAACTGCAGGACATTTTTTTAAAAATTGTATTTCGTGTAAATATATTTAATTCTATAAAATATAAGTTCCTTTAATTTATAGCAAAATGTTTTTGATTTCTCTAATGAGGTTCGGGAGCATTAGTCGCTTCCTCCACGACTCGAAAGGTGAAAGTTGTAGTAGTTTTTAATGTGAGAATTTGAATCGGCATCCAATTCAACACTTGCACACGCACGCACGCACCCTGCAGTGGAGCTGCTATCAAGAAGGGGGTCCTACATAAACCTGTGCATAGTGGAAAACTCATAAACATAACAATGAAATTCCGATTCTAGGAGGACTTCAATAGGTAAAGAATGCCGTGTGAGAAGGCATTCCGCACATTTAACAGATTTGAGAGGAGCCTGATCATCGGCATGAAAATCTCAGCGTGGTTGAAGCGCCGTGCTGCTCGCTAGGTCGATCGTTCGGAGTGTATTGTCAAAACACGTTGGGAGAAGGGGACACGAGATGGTACCACATGCGAATAACTGACCCTGGAGCGACGAGAAAGACAAAGAGGCGATAGAATCGAAGGATAATGTGGCAAGCTCTCGTGAGTCTTTCAATAACTCGTTCCCCAATATAATCAGATGTAGGGCTACCAGTGGCTCCACAAACCATTTTTAGCCACCATGCGGAAGCGAATATGCTATTCAAGCGCCCTTTTCGCGTACTGCCTTTAACACCGAAACATCGGCAACTCCAATTGCAAAGGTGCAAAGCCAGAAAAAAGTGGAATACCACTGATTGTTAAAGTGTGGTATTTAGAGATGAATCCCGTAAAATTTTTAGGGACAGATGATAACCGAGTATGAACGTGGAGGCGTCCTGTTGAACGGTACAATTCTACCCACGCTGTTGCGCGACACACTTCCCGCAACGCAAGAATAATTGTCTAGGAAGACCATAGCCTATGACAGCCGTCTCACTCTTAATTGTAGTACGTGGAGTCTTAACGAGTTAACGTTATGATGATGACTTTCTTCAACCTATCTTGGGATCTTTCCTAAATGTTTTTCCAGGGGCAATTTTTCGGCAAGATAATGCTCATCTGCATACAGCTCGAATAGCTCAAAATTCTCCACTCCATGTTCAGACTTTTCCATGACCGACTCGCTCCCCGGACTTCTCCTCTATAGAGCATTTGTGGGACGAACGGAAACACCAAATGCCACCGTGTCACTTTATACATGATTAGGAGGTGGCTGTTCAACGTTTATCGACCCGTCTGCCTTAAAACAACATTCGACGTATTTGTTAAATTCTCTTTATTTTGGGATCAAATGAATCTCTCATCTGTATCATTATAAATTTCATTTCAATCCGAATTTTGAATGTTCCTAAATGTATTTAACAATATATCTGGATTATATTTTTCACAATAAATTCTGAATTAAATACAAAAAATTGATAAAAACAGTCAAATGTAGTTTATTTGTAGTGGAAATGAAAAAATAACAAAATGAGGAGCATGATTTAACAGAAAGTCTCTACACAAGTTGGCTTAGTTCTTTCTAAGGCCATGGAACGTATACTTTCCCCAATGCAGATACGAGAACAAGATACGTTTTCACAGCTTGCAGTTAACAACAGTGTCGATTTCTGTTTTCTGAGAAATTTAATGCATACAAATTCTTAATTCTATCATCTATGAATATAAAATATATCTTATTTATAATTTCTTTTGCAGATAGCAATATAAATAGTATTTTCTTAAATCTCTCTCAATCTCAGCACCAAAATTTTTTTAATTTTCCATTACTAGAAAAAAAAAAGGACTCAATAAAAGATATTTAAGGTTCCCTATGAAGGTTTTCTATTAAGGGACCCTATTCAGGTTCACAATATAATTAATGCTTAAAATTTATTTTTTTTTAAAAAAAAAAAAGTGAGGGGATATTATACATATGTAAAGAAAAATTCTTAGACATTTTGACAATTGAAAACTCGTTATTTGCATATAAAATCTCTAAATGAGAATGACAATTAAATATATTATATCATGATATAATGTATCTTTTCTTCAGCGTTACTTTCATGTTTACGCTTGGTTTAACTTTGTCATTTCTTGCACCTGCGCAGAGATCCATATTCATAAAATGACATCTACTCGGGTGAAGGCTGTCTGAGGTCTGGATTTTTGGACGAGATAATATTTAATTTCATTAATCATCTGTTATTAGCTGTCTTGCGATTGGGAGTGGGAAATATTTTTCGGTTGGAAAATTCCAAGGCAAAATTATAATCTAATGATGCACTACTATTTAAAATTTAATGAGACCTCTTTTTTTTTTTAAAAAAAAATAAGAGTACATTAAGTGTATTAATTATATTGAATTAAATAGCCGTATACCAATTAAAATCAAATTAAAGGAGCACAATGTCAAATTTTCTATTAATTGTGGGATATTTATGAAATTCAGCGCAAATGATCTTCAATATATGTTCATATCATACAAAAATTCTTTATACATTTCCGAGATATTAAAATTGATCGTCCTTTTATCGTTTAAATTAAAATTGTCTTTTTTTTATTTAACAAGTACATTAATGTTGCCATAAGGTTTGTGCTTTTATTTAAATAAAAAATTTTACAAAATTGATTCGTGGGTGTTTGAATTAAAAATTAATAGAGAAATAAAAAAAATGTTTAGAATTTTACAATGATTTTTTTTGAAAAAATACTCCAACTACTGCTTCAATGTTAAAATGTTGAAATTGTGTGATAAAAATCACATTTATTAATTTCTTTCAAGTCAACAAATGTGTTTTTTATCACACAATGAGAAGAACAACTTTAACATTTATGGCTTATAAACATCGTTTGAATAGCAAGGAACTTTATGATACAAAAATAATTATTTTCAAAAAAAATTTATTCTAATAAAAATAAAGATCCATTGAAAAATACTAATTATCTTTACACAAAAAACGAGTAAATGTTGAAAAGGTGTCAGATTTAGGTACTTTTTGTTGCTTTTGGAAAAATAACTGCATATAACATTTTTAACAAAAAAAAAATTCTCAAAATTTGCTATTTTTTTTATCACATAACCCTTTAAATTAAATATACTTTAAAATTTGCGAAAATTATGGAAAAAAATATCATTACTACATACAGTGATTTCAAAATTCATTAGTTCTAATCAAGTTTACATAACAATGAGAGAGGAAAAGTTAATGATTATAGATACGTGTGTGCAAAGAAAAAAAAAAGGGGGTAAAGACAAAAACTTATTAATAAAAATAAAATAATTCTTTTTTGAAAAATTTGAATTCCCTTAAATGATCTTATTTGATTACTCAAAGGGCTTCAAATGGTTTTAAGAGGTTTTACATTATTTCTGGTTGTAATTGAAAAAGATAATTCGAAACGTCAAAGAGTCATTCTCAAAGATTCAAATAATCCTTTTAAAAATAGTTCAAATGTTTCCAAAATTCAGTGTTTGGTACAAAAAATTACGCATTTTAAATATATATATTTTCTTTTAGAAAAGACAACAATCTTATGAACGATTACTTACGAAGAAAAGAGTTTTTAATTGGAAATCAGCAAAGTAATCCGATTTGAAGTTCTGTAAACTAAATTTTTTTTTAAAAAAAAAAGTTTAAAACAATATTTCACTGATTATATTTAACGAGCTTTTATTTTTTTTCCAAAATTGTATAAAAACATTCAGATAAATTAGAATGAAATATGCTAGAGCCGTTAAATAATGATCGATGTTTAATGTAATAGAAAGTAATGTAATTAATACTGTTTATGTGTTATGATTGATCTATCCGGGTCAGTATTCCAAAACACATATAACGTTCTTTTTCCTTGAAACTTTAATTAATTCCATTTGTTTATTTTAAAATGAATCTGAAAAAAAAAAATGTTTTCATAAATTATCTTACACATGAGTTGGTTTGCTAAATCCTGATTTTTCACCTTTAATAGGAACATCCGTTTTTAAAAATTAAATGTCATTGTGTTTGCCATTTAACACCTTAATCCTTACAATTTTTAGAATTCATAATTATTTATAACGAATCCTAAATTTTGCCAATAATCAATACTTATTTTACGAAAAGGTTTATCGAAGTTCACAAATTATAGAATTGTCCGATCTGAAAGTACTTGAAAATTTTGTATGCAATTATTTCTGTATTTGGAAGCACTCAACAGTTTGAACAGTTGTTTACAATTAATATAGATTGTGAAATTCAGAATTACTAATATTCCCCTTAGGTCAACTTTGAATTAATTATCCTGAACAAAATTTCCCCAAAATTCTGAAAATCGAAGGATTTTTTGTGGTCCAAGCAAATTTAATTCCTATTTATTTGGTACATATTAGCAGACGAGTTTTACAAGTTCATTCTATAACAATAGTTATATAAAAACATACTTCTTATAGAACCTATTACACTCTTTCTCAATATTCTTCTTGTTCCGAATTTCGAAGAATTATTTCAGAATATTGTTTTTCGTCTTAGAAAATCGCGGCTTTCTTCCTGAATTACTAAGACCGAATGGAATTGATTTTATTTTACATTTGAGACTTTGGACTTTTAACTTAAGAAATGTATGAGTATTCAAGGTAATTTATGTGGATCTTTTCTTTATCAAGCCTCTCCTTTAATATTTGTCGATTGAATTCCCTTAAAATATGTCAAGGACGAAGCTTTGTTCCATCTAGACGACAAAAAGTAATGATCATGCATCATTAAATTCTAATCGCTTTGAGAACCGTTGCGAGCAACTTTCCACTACGTGAAACGAAATAACGATTCGATATCTTTCCAGGTATTTGGGGTGGTTGCAACAAAAAAGGATAATTATAACAAAAAATACATTTTTTTAGTTGTTCGCGAAGTTCTCAGAAATACACACATAAGTTGTTAAAGGAAGTTCAATATTTAAACATATAATTTCAAGACACTTTAGACATAAATTAAATGCCTTAAAATATAAGTATGTATTGCTACTTAAGTTAAATTTAATATTAATGAAAAATATGTGTAAAAATCGCAATAAAATAAAAATAAAAAAAGAATATGTTAATTTCTGCCGAGAAACAAAATTCATGTTGTTATGTCGTTCCCCCCCCCGATAATATAATAAATAAATTTAACCTGATTAAACTTTATTACTTCGTAAAAGTCATATTTAAATATATATTTAGTGTATTCACAACATATTTTCAAATCATTTAGCAATTTAGTATTTGTAGTTTATGTAATTCAATTTTATGATTCTGAATTCGCGCAAAACTTTTCAAAAGAAGAAATGTTGCATTTTAATGTCGCGAATCTCATTTATTGTAATATAATGACTTTTCATTTATTTCAAGCGGTTCAGGAGAAAATTCAAGTAATTATTCGCATAAAATCTAGTTTAGAAGAAAATACGTAATACATTAGACAAAAAAAATGACTTTAAGTATACAACTTCTTTACAAAAATTTGCCAGTGGATAGAATTAGCATTACAACTAAAGTTTCTATTTTAGTAATTCCATTCTATTAATTTAAATTAAAAGAAATAATTACCAACAAAAAATAATTAACAGCCCTTTAATGATTTAAAGAGTTGCTAATAATTCTGTTTTTTTCTACCAGATTAAAAAGCTTGCTCAAAACTAATATTTTGATGATATTATTTGCAAAATTTTTGTTTGATAATAGTGAGTCAAACCTTTACTCGAATAGAGCTATCATGGAAGCAAAAACTATGAAACAGGTTATGCACTTTTTCCCGTAAAGCAGCTAGTTCAAAAACCGTTGAAACACCTGTATAAAAAACGATTAACTTTAATTTCTTTTTCTCACGATCTTTGAAGGAATAATAAATAAAATATTATTCATTAAAAATTCAATTTATTCCATGACATTAATAAGATATCGATCGTGGAATTGAAAGCTATGAGACAAAGAAACGAAAAAAAAGAGAAAGAAAAAAGGTTTTCGACACATAAAAGAGGCTATTTAGGTATGTTAAGACCCAAATAATTTTCAGCCTCCATTCTCAAATATCATGTCTCCTATTTTTTTTGCAAACCACATTTTTTAAAATAAATTTTACACACTTCTTAATGTAATCCGGATATTTCCTTTATGTGAAGAAATATTTATTGGTAGGGAATTTTAAAAGCCATTGTTTTTGCGAAGGTGAAAGGCTTTCAAAACCAAGGCTATGATTCACATTCACAAACATCAGACACATTCACAAGGTTCATATTCACAAACATCAGCATGATAATTCTTTTCTCAAATCGTGAATGCTTTTGCAAGAAATTTTTTCACACATTGAAAAATTCATTCCGAAGTATGTCGAGAAAAAGTCTGCTTTATGAATCGAAGCGTAAGACTGAAAATAAAATGTCTTGTTTGTTTTCTGGAAAGAAATGAGTGATTTATTCAAAACTTTTTAAAAAGAAATAATGCAAAAATAGTGCATCATGTAAATAAATGCTATTTTTAGGACAACTATCAATTTGCAATGAATGATACCTGAACACAGATTCACAAATTGAGTAAAAATTTTAATATAACACATCATCAATAACTCCCGAGACTAACATTGAAAACAACATTTTTTTTGGAATTTTTTTTTTTTATTCATCAACATAACACCTTTTGTTAATCACCTTTTAGGGTGATACAATCGTTCCAACGCTTTTCCATATTTTTTTTTTTTTTTTAATTTTTTTTTTCTTTCTTTTTTTTTTTCGCAAGAAACCTTTTTTGTTGCGAGTAAAAAGCGATAAACAGCTTTCTGAATCATCGACTCGTTGCTGTTTTTGTTCCATCGAAAGCAATCGCGGCACCCACTTGGAAAAAACCTTTTTCACTTCACTTCAAAAAACCTTTTTCAGTAAATACACTTCCATATGATATCTGTGTCATCTCAGCAATCTCACGGAGCTTCACTTTACGATCTTTCATTATAATTTTTGTCACTTCACTCACATTTTCCGGTGTAACGGCTTCCACAGGTCTACCCGAGCGTTCCGCGTCATTTGTGTCGGTACGACCACGTTTAAACTCGGCAAACCACCGACAAATCGTTGCTTTTAATGGACAAGAGTCCGGGTAACATTTTTCAATCCATTGTTTCGCTTGCACGGTGTTTTTACCCATTAAAAAACAATGTTTTATCAGAACACGAAACTCGGTTTTTTCCTTTTTTTTAAACAAACTACAAAACGACTTGACTCCAACCTCGATAACTCAGCTGTTTCTGGTCCGATCGACTTAAAATTTTGACACGTTTCAAGCAAAGGTTAGTACTCTAGAAAGACCTGGTTACTGGTTTACTACGAGCGCCATCTCTGGGTTAGTCTCGGGAGTTATTGATTGATGTGTTACGCACAGATAACTTTCATTATAACTATACAACCTTACTGTGCATTTTTCGGATGCTAGGAGATAGTTTTTAAATTTTGAATTTATTTGGACCTACAAAACTTGATTTATGGTTGAGAGCAATACGTACTGAACGGCGTAG
>BMAW01077615.1:264693-290560 GCA_019974015.1 Nephila pilipes | reverse complement strand
ATACATAACATTATTACGATCTTCCCTTATCAAATTATTGAAAATTCAAACAGAAAGAGCATGAATACAAGATGTGCTCAAGAAATGATAAGAACATAAAAATAACATTCTCGATTCATTCTATGTTTGGTTTGGTTTCAAACCAATTCAAGCTACAGATTATTTCCCGATTATAGTTTTTCATATTCAATAAAGGGGCTATTACATTCAGTTACCTTGCTACAATGTTTCATCTTCTCCGGCCTCGATGGATCGTACTCTCATGGTATGCTTTGTGACGATTCGTAGATTTTATCATTATTCTGTTTGACCTAGTTAATGATAAAGATGATAAATCCGATTTGAATAACTTTCTATTATTTGATCCATAACCTGATTTTCAAAGTTATTTTGATCCATTATTCAGCTACTTATTCTGAATATGATCTTACGATTTTATTTGATACGCTTACTTTCTAATTTTACACATGACTTATTCACGAGAATATATTTCATATTTCTTTATATATATTATTTAAATGAATTTTCCGATACGATTGTTTCAATGGTGCATATTTTGCAGTTAATTCTTGCTACTCTATGTAATACAAATTTGGATATATATAAATTAATTTTAAAATGTTGTTCACCTTGATTTAAAAAGTCTAATTAATGTGAAGGACTTGTATGAATTGTAAATGGAGTATATAGCTTCCATATCTATAGTTAAAATTTTAATTGTTCATTCAGAATATCATTTATCTATTAATATAATGCAAATTATTTTGTGTAAAAAAATGCCCCGCATATTGGGTGGTACAAATTTAAGAAAAATAATTTTTTCAGTTATATTTGTGCAAATAATAAGAAATCCCCCCCGCCCATTGTTTTGGAGAGAATGAGTAAATAATGAGAAAATAGCAAAATAATTATTTTTAATGATAATGTGAAAGTGATCATATCAGAAGACTAGTGACAAGCTGTGTAATATCAAATCATCTGGTCCACTGTGACCAATCCAACTGCGAGGTAGCTCCGTGAAAGCTTCTAAAATAATTTTCGTGAAATAGCTTCAACAATAACACACTAGGTCATTTAATGTGTACAATAGAAAATTTTCACTTTCTTCCTTTGTATTCATGTGTTACTTATTATTCTGTGTTTGGAAATGTGGAATTTTGAAATTGGATAGTTCATTTTGAATACTTCTGCATTTTGTAAATATTTTTGTTCGATTAACTTAGCATATAAACTGATTAATTTCATTTTTTTATATTTATGAACACCAAAATTTAAAAAAGAATAAGAATTCAATGCAAAGTTCTGTAAAGAACAGTTTTAGCCACCAAAGTTTCTTAAAAGTGTTTTTTTTTTATTATTATTTTCTAAGAAATAAAAAATTATATGAGGAAGTATATATTGTAACACCGTAATTTAGTACTACCTTTCCTTTAGTATGAGGGATACAATGTGAAATAATTACCAAGAAATAAGCGTTTGAATAGCACCGCAAAATAAATACAATTAAACCTATTAATTTGTATTAAGGACTATTCGTGAAAGTTTCTTGATTACTATAGTAATCACGATAAAAAAAAACCCAGGATTATAGGGACAACATCTTAATTTCAAGAATTGTTATTTTAATTAATTCAAATTCTTAACTAATGATATGAATGTGGATGTGAATAGGAATTTTTTTGGATTACTTCAAAATAGTATTTAAAATTGAGATTATTCACTTATATTCTCAATAGGGATTAAACTTTGAAGTCGTATGAACAATATTTTATTTTGTCAAGAATAAAAACCAAGATTGTATCACTAATATCTTTATTACGAAGAATCTTTCTGTAAATTAATAAGAATTAAAAACTGGAAATTTTGAAAAAAAAAATATTTGAATAACATCAAAATTGTATTGATAGTTAAATCAGTACACATACAATATTAATCCTGACTTAAACGTGCTGATAGAGTAATGATTTTATATCAAGATTAAAGATAAAATTGAAAAAAAAAAAAAAAAAATAACCATGAATGAAATAACATTTATTCTAAAAGTAAAGGAATATTCCGTTTAATAAGACATTCTTTATTAATTATTACAAAAATTAAACTCATTTGTACGAAGTTACAGTAACCTTCAAGATTAAACTGCAAAATAAAATGTAAAAGAAATTTTTAAAAAAAGCTTTTACACTATGACTTATGTATTGAACTGGAAAAGGGCAGTATTGGTACTTAATCCATTTTATTGGTTCAGAAGAAATCAGTTTCATGATTAAAAAAAAAATTTAAAGTGATCAAAGACACCAGGTTATGCTTTGAAAAAAAAAGCACCTTTGAAGGATAAAAATATTTTTTATTATAGTTTTTTTTTATTTGATTTTTATTAGATTATGATGAGAAATTAAAGCTGCATTTAAATTAGTCCATATTAAACGATATGTTTCACCACTAATTATTATTTTTTTACTTACGATAAAGTCGCATTAAAGTTCGAAATCGATATATCTAATCTAGAGTCAGTATAGAACTGCTAAATTTCATTTTAGTCAGGTCTTCTGGTTATGATAAAATTAAAGAAAAATTGAAAATAATCTATTTTATTTTTTCCAAATAATCACATTGTTTTTCAGTAATATTCTGCTAAACATATTCAGATTGCAATTAACAGCCCATGGGACAAAATTGATGTAATTCCACTCAATTTGATTTTGTGTATAAACTTACTTTGTTTTTATTTAATTAAATAGAACATTGATCTTAATTAGATAAATTATAAGAGCAGGTTCATTTTTAGAATCATATGTAACATTCGATACAGATGTGTATGAACGTTCAATACAGTTATTAGACTTTGTTTGTGAACTATTTTCATCTAGAAAGTAAAAAAAGCAATGAAATGACAGATTGTATGAGCGTCATAAGCAAATGAGGCTGGTTTGAAATGTCAGTTTTCCTCAGGTGACTGGAACTTGTTTTAAAGCATTTACGATTCGATCCAGCACTCCCTATTTTGCATTTCCTTCATGCAGTGACATTTGACTCCCACGGCAAACGCAGATTACTCATTCTTCATATGATAATTACTTATATTTTTTATTATAGAGATCTACATAATATCTGCCCCATTTTTCTTTGTAAAATTGAACATTTATGGGTTTCTACTCTCACTGAGAATGTCGATTTCCGTATAGTATCGGTGATGCATTATTTAGAATATGAGATCATGAAAAATATATCGCTTATTTTAACACCACATAAAACAAGAAACTTATTTTTCCATAGAGAAAAAAAGATTCTATAAAGTACGTTTAACAGAATCTAAACACGTTTTAGCCTGTTCATTTGTTAATTTCATCATTTGAAATTCTAAATAATAAATGAGATTCATATACCGTAACATCACCATAGCGGAACTTAAATAAACATATAAATAAAATGCAAATTTAAGTTAAAAATTAGAAAACTTCGAACCTTTCTGTTTTAGCTACTTCTAACATGATTATATCTACACATTTATCCACATTTTTATGATCCTTTAGGCTTTTTAATCACATAAAATGAATTTTTCCTCAATATTTGTAACGAATTATAGTAAATCAGAAGAACTGTAGAGACGTTTTAAAGATTTTCATGATTTATCGAATATAAAATTGCATACATTTTTACACGTTTAAAAAATGCACTTAATTTAAGGAAAGTAAAAGAGAGACTTATATATATAAGTTTATTTTTAGACAGGAGTTATATTATTGTCGTGTAATACTCTTAGTTCAACTTCGACGTTTCTTTGAGATAGCATAACTCTAATTTGCATCGTTTTCTTCTTTAGCTAACTGTGATATTTGCTCAAGTGATAAAACAAGATGGCACCTGTAACAAGAAACGATCTTCAACTGTCGGACGATGAGTCTGACGAAGATAATGATGAGAAGACTCCCTTGGTGGAAAATCCTTACGACAAGTAAGTAATTAAATGAACACATACTATCTAATATAAAATAATTATTTACTAATATTTAGAAATACTTTAAACAAATCGCTATTTACCCAATTTATGCTTTTAATGTAAAATTTTATAGACAAAAGACGTTCTTTCAGTACTATCGCGAATTCGTAATCCATTCATAATAATAAAGTTAGACAAAATAATTTAAAATTAAATAACCTCAAAAATAATGTCACTTACTGTTGAATGAACTATAGAGGGAAATATTAAACAATATTTCAATTTAACCTAAATTGTTTTATATATTATGAAAGCTAAAAATTAACATTAACATTTTAAAACTATCATTTTTTAAATGAATTGTTACGCTTTTGAGAGCCTTTATACACGTATATTGCTTTAACACTCCATAAAAAACTAAAAGTGTTACAAAAACTTCCCCACACCGAAATAAAAAATGATTTTATAATGATATTGATTTTCAATGACTTTAGATAATTAACTTCCTTTTAATTAATTAAATCAATCGCAGGACAATCTAAGTATTATTCTGAACTTAATAAATAGACGAAGGTCATGTAATGTTGCTGAACATTTTCTGCCATAAGGACATATATTTTTTCATAGTATCAATGAATAGAAACGAAACAGTATCATGTACAAATATTGTAATATTTCATTACATTAGAAAGGCTTTGAAATCTCCCTTAAATAAAAAAAGGAGGCATTAAAAAAGAATTGATAGTATTGTAATTTCCCTTACTCTCAAATTCTAAATGTTAACAAAATATTTTTTGAAATATTAAAACTACGTTTATTTTTAATATCTCTACATTCTAGAGTTCTTGTCTTCTTCATTTGTCGATCAATTTTTAAAAATTACTATGTATCTTCTGTTAATAAGTCCTTTTTCATATTTTCAGTTATTATTTTTAAATTATCTTCAAGTCTTAAATTAAGTCATAATAAGTTTAAGGAAGCTCTAAGAAATTCTAATCTCCTTAAGTTTAAGGAAGACTTAACTTTCAAGCCTTTCTTAAATTTTAGTAGAGAATGCAAACTACAAAATGCAAAAACTAATTTGATGTCTATATCTCATTTGTTCCTTTATACAAGCATGTTGTGGAATAAGCCAAAATAGAATCTTTACCTAAATTTAAAAAATTCAGCCATTAATGAGTATTTGACAAATGTATAACAGGAATTCTTATAACATGAATTAATCATTCAATGAATAATGAAAACAAAAATGATTGTTTTTTGCAGGAGTCGAAAAGAAGAACTGAAAGGTTGGGATGTCTTCATCGTCACCCCTCCAGAAGAGGAAGATGAGACGGCAACATCCAAAGCCATCGATATCACCCTCAAACTTATGAAAGTATTTGTATATTTGGTAACTTTTTGTGTTGTTATAGTATCAGCAGTTATAGCCAAGGGTACTTTCCTTTTTATGACATCTCACATGCGCGAATCCAAGTCCCTACCTGTTTGCCGAAGAGGACTAGGTGAGTCAAATTTCACATCTATTTCTTTTTGATAAACATTGAAAAAAGATACTTTTGCTTTAGTTTCTGAAAAAAAGAATATTTGCTTGCATGATTTCTCGTTCTTTTCCTGTATGAACTATTTTTAATATTAATGCGCCCGGGCGTGGTGTGCTCAGCCGTATGATTGGTTGCTATCTTTCAGATAAACATGGGCATCTAGATGAATACAACTGTTTCAAATGTAACGAAATACAAATAATTGGTCCTTGTGTCAGTTTGAAATAAATAAAATAAACTAATATTTTTCTGTTATTTTGTTTTTGATTTAAAGCGAATGTCAACGTTTTTGAAAGATAGATGCAACAGCTATGATGAACATTGAGAAAATTTTCAAACATTTTTTTTACACATGTCAATACGGAGTCCTGTGCTTCAACGCATAAATTACTTATTTTTAGACACACAAATTCTTATATTCTAATAATAATAATTACCTTAATAAAGCAAAAAATATGTGCTTTCATAAATAAGTATAGTATAAGAATGCAGCGACTCAGAATTTTGAAAATGAGTGTTTGAATGAAATAACATATTGTTACCTTTTTTATTTCACACTTAGGAATCAGGCATATCTAAAATCTTACTTATGATTGTGCATTAATCAATAAAATGACTTTAACGAAATGTACATAAAAAATATAGCAGAAATAAGTTGGAAAACCTTGTGAAAGAAAAGCAAATTCCTCATAAACGGTGAAAAACGACACAGACCATAAGTTTCAAAAATCCATGAATGTATTTATTCAAATTCTTAACTACAAAACTTGTAATTTCAAAGAATTGGTGTGATATGACATTTTCTTGATTCACAACTAATACATTTTTTCTTTCAACTTTTTCTATTCTGGATAAGAAAAGAAACGCTCAAGCAAAGAAAAAATAGAGTTCAGCTTAACCCCTTTTCAGTTACTATCACATCTCATTCGACCATGTAAAGAGCTTGTCTTCTTTTTGTTTTGGCTTATGTCGTACATCAAGATAACAAATATCTTTCGAAATTTTTCTTTCAATCTTTTTCAGACTTCAGTAGTTTAAGTATTTCCTGAAATATTTGTTTAAATCATTGAATGGTTAATTGTTTCAACAGTGATATCGTTATTTCAAAAAAGCATGAAATTTTTAACTATTTGTTGATAAAGTAGTTGCCAGTCAGAGTAAATAGTCTCGTTAAGAAATTGGATCCCTTACGTTTCTGTTAACAAGAAATCAAGGGACCGTAGCAAAAAAGGCGTTCACCTAATTCTCGTTATTTGATTATTTTTTATATAGAATTTCTGATTTAGAATGCGCTACAGTGATATTCATTTATTCTGTCAACACAGATTACATTGCTTTACTTACGAAAAATTTTATAGATTTACTTCTGTAATTGATTATATATATATATATATAATTCTGATAAATTCTATACTTTTAAAATATGTTATTTTTAAAAAAAAAAAAAAACCGGTTTTTTTTGTTGTTGTTGTTCATTTATTCAATAGAAAATGTCGAAGGATTTAAAAAATATCAATTAGATATTATTTTGATGAATGTAAATCTCTTCAATTGAATTAAAGATATATATAACAGTTTTGTTAAAAGTGCAATATATTAAAAATTGAAGGATTAGAATTTTTTAAATTTTAAAAATGTGGTCCAAACATTTTATGTTTTATTTAAAACTAATTATTTAAGGTGCTTAGATTTATAATGACTGAATACCTATACATGCAGTGGCTGATTGATTCTTTTATTCATTGATTTATAGTTTGAAATTGTAGTCGGAAAAGTATTTAAGTCTTTTTCACTGGTATTCCCGAGAGAAGAAAGTTAAGATTGAATGTTCACATACGGAATACAAAGTTAAAAATGCCTATTCATACAGAAAATGTACTAGAGAGGATGTACGTATGCAAATGCTAACCTCTTTTACCTAAAAGAACATATCATTTTCATTCTGAGCTAATAAATAAATAAATATTTAAATACAAATAAAACAACTTTTTTCCCCTATAGACTCCAATTTTTAGCTACAGATGCAGATCTTGGAATATATCTTCCAACTTTTTTTAATTTCGGGTAATTTTATTTATTTTCCAATTTACTTTTTCAAAATGATTTTCTAGATTATTTTTCATTTAGGTATTCTTTTGGTGAATATAAGAGAAGTCCAAAATCTCATTTCATCTTAAATTCTTTCTCTCTCTTTCTCTGTATTTCTCTCACATGCATATACAAAGATGCTTATTAATATTTAGATATATTAGTTACGTAAACCCGAAAGTGATTTTTAATTTTGCCTCTTGTAATGCTGGTTTATTTTCAATAACGAGAGTCAATTAAAATCTCATTTTTTAAATTTGATTTTGATACTTTTTCTTTTTGATTTTCATACTTTAATTTCATTTCATTTAAAACCATTTGAAAGATGTATTCGAGAAGTCCAAAATTTATTAAAAAGAATTTGAATTGACTGTTAATGGTGGGGAACAGACGGGCAGAATGCAATGATGAACCTTACATGAGTCTTTAAATAGTGATAATTGAAAGAAATACAGCTTTTGAATGCTCATTTCATAACATAAATGATAACCATTCAAGTTAAAAATACTTGAAAAGATTCAGACGTCGGATAAAATCAATTTCAGTTTAATGATCCAATACTTTCCATTTTACGAGTCAAATGTGGGCACCGCTGATTTCCTCATAACTCTCTACAACTGATAACCGCCTCCTTAACAAAGTTCGTGACCAGGACTTAAAAAAAAACACTCGGTCCATTGCACGAAGCGCATTGAGATAAACGCCCACGTGTTTCAAGTGGGAGGGGTTGCTGGAGATTCTTCCGACCTCCTCATCACCCCTTGATTACAGAGAACTAGTTTCGATGACTCTGCAACAAACAGCTGATGACGATCTGGTCATTGTTCGCGGTGAAGCGAAAATGGTCATGTTTGAATGGCGATCCGGTTTTACTTTTGACCGATTGTTTTAAGAGATTGGACAGACCAGTAGATCACGATACTGTCTTTGCAATGAAATGCCATTGTAAATGAACCCGCTTTCTTAAAAGTCAGTGTGTTACTCTTAGCAAACAAAAGTAGGGAAGTGATTTTCCGATTGCAAGTCGTAGAAGTTTTACTTCCCGAAATCTTTTTGAAGCCAAACATATAGCACACTTGCCATTCATTATTCTTAGAGATAACCACTTTAATGGCCGACTTTTCAGTTTTACTTTGGTGCAGGCTTTTTTTCCCCCTCCAAATAATAAGTAGCTCCCGTTTAGATATTGATTGCTTCAGAATCCTGTTTGACGAGTTTTTTTTTAATGAAAATTGAGACATATAAAGAATTATGAGAATTTAAATTATCTTACTTGTTAATAATTTTGCTTTGCAGCAATTACAAATTCTAATTAATGATAGAAGATTGGAGTTAATGACTGTTTTGCCTCAAGACTGACTTAAAGTTGCACAATGTGATATACATAATTATTTTAATAATACTGGACGATCAATGCACAACAACAAAAAATATTCATTTGAAATTCTTTAAAAAGTAGAAATTCAATAACATCTCCAACGTTAATTTTTAATCAATGTTTTTTTCATCTTGAGGGGGGGAAAGTTGTCAAGATATGCTTTAAAACTTTTTGCATGGATTGATATCGATATACTAAAGAGAAAAAAAATGTTAATAATGAGAAGCAATCGTCTCCATTCATCCACATTAACATTTCACAAAATCTTATTAGTTTTCTATTTTTGTTGCGGTCTAATAACACTGTTGATATTCATTCAACTAAAACCTTGAAGGTACTTATCCTCTGGTAAGAATGTTTGTAGTTCTTTTTTCCTTTCTTTCAATGTTTACTTTCCTAATTATTTTCTTCCCACTTAATCAGAAATAAAGTTTGCCTTCATAAAATAATAAAGCAATGCCGAGAAAATATTTTCTATTTTAGGGAGTTAGGGAGTATAAAAAAAACAATGTAACATTTGCAAATTCTAGAAAACAGTACACATTACTTTTTGCAAACGTTTATCCAATGTAAATTAAATAGAATACCCTTATCTGGAACATGGAATTAGAAAAAAAAACCTCAGCAAATAAGCGATATCGTTTTTATTTTCCCGTTATTACACATTTTTTAATTAAAAAAAAAGTCAAGCAAATTTAAGTGGTATGATATCAACTAACCCTATAAATGAAGAAAAAATTTCGTATTGGATTAGAATATTTCCTTACACTGAATTTTAGTTTTCTCTTTTTTAAGCAATTGTGGTAAAATGTATAAACATTAATGCTTTAAGTCTTAAAGTGTGCTTGTGAAAATTTTCGAACATAAATGCTCCGAAATAAACATAAGTTAAAATATTTTAATGTGTAAATTTCATTTTAATAAACACTTTTGAAAAAGAATACCAAATCGTTGTCGTGAGGCAAATACTTTGTATCAAATAGACATTAATTATCTATTTTTATTGCAGTGCTATCCAACGCTATGATAAACTTAATTTTGTACGTTTCGTTAAAAGATTTCTTGAAATTTCATTATCGCTGGATTTTTTTCATAGCTTAAACAGCAAAGAAAATATGAAATGATTATATGAGAAAACCCTTCGAATACACTTTTTAAGGGGGAAATGGATTCGGTTAATTTTAAGTTTTCCTTACATAATATTTTGTAGAAGAATTTATATATAATAAAGGGAATGAAAGAACATAAAGTGTTCGATTGCTAAGATTCCATCTACTTTTTCTAAAAAAAATCAAATTAACCTAAAAAAACTAATTCTACAAATGATTTAATTGTGTGCCAAATGTAGGACTTTTTTTTTTATTTCAAATGGTAACTAACAAACGAAAATTAAAACACAAAAAAAAAAGAAACTTAGATACAATAACAGTATGGAAAAAGAAATTACTAAAGGAAAAAATTTACAAAAGATTTCGTGATAAAGAAATCTTATTTTTAATCCTGTTCGCCATAATTAAAAATAATCAGCGTGAGAATGGCTGTTGAAGTTCATAGATACTGATTTGTTTCTCAATCATTTCCTTCCAGGAACTGGTGTTTTTTTCCATTTGCTGGAACAATTATGTGAACAAAGTGTAACTTATTCTATGACTTTTCTTTTTTACATATGTCTTTATTTGTTATTATTTTCCTTGAATTAGATTTTAAATTCAGGTTCTTTCATGTTTTTTAAAATATATTTTAGATTATCGTTTGTTTCCATGTTATATTAATCTTTATTTTTTCCCCTTTTAATTTATAATCTTCTGCATGGGATTTGTTCAGAATTTAAAATAAAATCCTCCTAATTACTAAAATAATAAAAGGTCAGATTCCTTTTATTTTTATTACTATAACGTTGCTACTTTTATTATGTAAAATATTTCACAATTTATGTATTTTAGTTAACAATTTCTTTCAAGGATTCATATAATCAATCTCTTCCAAACATGGTGGCATTCATAGTTTTTGCGACATCTTTGGTTTCAGAAAAATTTTTAACGATTATAATCGGAAATAATTATTCTTGCATACTTAGCAAGAATAATTATTTCCGATAGATAGCAATTTTATTAAATGAGGTCAATTTAAAGTATCGAGTAAAGATCAAATAAAAAAAGAATTAAATATCTAAGAGTCTTATTGTTTGGAATTTTTTTACATATTATTTTTTTACGTTATAAATATATTCTAAAAACTTAATAAATAAAAACGACTCCTTTTTATTGTAAATTATTTTTGTATTTATTTTTTATTTATCACACACACACATCTCTAATTAACGCAATATTATATACATCTCTCTTTTATGTAAAATAACTAAATATGAACATTATTTTCGAATAAATGTTAAATACTAATTTTCAAATGTAAAAATTAAAACATTATTCGGAGATGTTAAATACATTCTGCAGTCATTTCTACGAAGTTTTGCCGGACGGCGGAAATGTCAGGTTTTGAATACATGTATTTTAATTTCTTGCGAAGGTGTGGATTAAATTGAGTAAAACAGCTGTATTTACGATTAAACGTTATTTACACATATGTTTAATTATTTTTGTAAGGTTTTGTGTGGGTGTTTTAATTATTTTATATACAGTTAAATTATTCTTTTGTATGGTGTTTACTGTTTTATATCATGAAAGGACAGAACTGGCGCTTCCTTCCTAAATATAAAATTATGAATTGCTCAAGAAAAGTTAAACTTAAACCTGCTACATATAGAATAAATTTCGTTAGTAATACATGTCTAAATACTTGTCTATGCTCAAATATTAAACGTCTAAATACATATCTAAAGAAGAAATTATAAATTGTTTTCAAAACAAGGTGATGCTTAGGATGCTTTTGCTCTTGCGAAAGAGAAAAAGGTTATTGTATGATATAAAGATGTTCTTGGAGGGAGGAGGGTAATATAAACTTAATCTTTGATCGTGACTTTCTAATTAAATAAATATATATTTATGAGTCTAGTTTGAGGTCATTTTTGAAAGAAACTGTGCGTTTCTTTTATTGCCGTTTTAATGAATTTCAATAGTATCATCTCTTTTAAAGGATATTATTTCAGAAACGTTTTACTAATTTATATATAAACTTAATTGTTGATCGTGACTTTCAAATTAAATAAATATATATTTATGAGTCTATTTTGAGGTCATTTCTGAAAGACACTGTATGTTTTTCCATTGCTGTTTTTAATGAATTTCAGTAACCCTACAAATTTGTTTGTTAGGTAATTAATAGCAAAGTCATCCACCAAAAATATTGTTTATTAGTCGATCTTCATAATCTTTGAATTAATGCCTTGATATATTGAGAAATTAAAATAAAGTTTTCTCCATTTAAAAACTTTATTTGGACAATGCGAAAACCCAAAATGTATAAATAATTCAAAAGATGGATCGAAAAATATTTTAAAAAAATTAAATGAAAGGGTTTTTTTATGGCTCTTGTATCGCTTAATATTGTACAAGTAATAAATCCCTGATGATAATATAATACCTTTAAATTTTATTTAAATGTATCTATACAATAAAATCCTAGCAACATCCTCTGCCCATCAAGAAAACGTTTCCTTTCAGTTTTAAATTTAATTTGAATTTACCATCTTTCCTTAAACTGATACCTTTTTTGTAATTTTTTATTTATATATTATTTTCAATATTTTATTCATGATTGTTTGAATAACACATATTCTTATCAGGAGGGTACATTTTCGAGAACAGTTTCCAGAAAAAAAAAAATTTAATCTCGGCTATACTAATCAAATGAATGATGAAACAATGAAAATAGAGACAGGGGAGGAGTTGTGCGTTATCGAACACTGAAGTTAGACAAAAATGTCTTACGAATATTTAAAAACATTTTTCAACTGCATTCGTCAGTTTTTGCTTTTTCATATCAGTGCATAGGGGGAAATAATATTATCTTCTTACATATAAGTGGTGTGAAGATCAAAAACAGATATTATATTCCAAAGATAGGTTAATGTGGTTCTCAGAACCTCTTTAGGATCTTCGTTAATAGCGGCCCCAATTAAAAAATTTATTCAGTATTTTTTTTTTTATTATTTCTAAACTTTTTTTTCTAAATCTTGTTAAAATGACTAAGCAACCACATATATAACACTTTTATACAGATTTTATATTGTGTTTTTTATGTCTAGATATTTTTAATTCGATCATAAGTTATACAAGCAGATATTGTAGGCACCATCAGCGGACATGCGCAATTCTACAACGGCGTACGCATCACATTTGTAATAATAATAATAGTTTGATACGACTTTCACAAATTTTATGCCACATTTCAAAGATTTGACCACAGGTCTTCATTAAATGTTATGCTTTTTATTCGTGCATTTTTATTACATTCGGTTTTTTATTATTAAAATTTTGGAAGATTTTTTTGTATTTTCTTTAACCTAATTACATTTTCTTGTGTCTGTGTTTCACTTAGTACTTAAGACTTATGCGGGAAATGTAACTATATTACTTAAATGAAATTAAATTTGAATTCGTGTATGTAAGTGAAATAATATGGCGTAGCTCTTAATAATATATGAAAAACTGTGGAATGTGGCTCTCATTGATCTCATACCCTCCGACCCCTAGTATATTCTTGTCAAGGGTTCTGGTATATTCCTGACCTAACTTCACTTGTCCTTCATAAACTCGGCCGCGGTAACCTAGTGGTCATAGTCGCGGACTCGTGGCCGACTTTTTTCTTCGAGTCTGAGTTCAAGCCTTGATGCCACTGATGACCCACCGTGTAGCTGGGGCTGATGCACGTTAAATCTGTCGAGGTCCAAAGTCTTCCCGATGCCGGGGAGTGGAAGTTAGGAGAGGGAGGGGCAGCTCAGGTGTCGTCCTCATCACTTGACCGAGGTTCAAAATTATGAGGTCCATCACTAATAACCCTCGATTTGCTTCTAATACGACATTGATAAAATCAACCAACCTTCATGAATTCGAATTTGAAAAACAGCGGTAATCTAAAATATCTTTAAATTTTCATTAACTCAACTAGAGATTGAAGTAAATATGAAATCATTCTTATTTGTGTTTTGAATCAAGTTTACCTAAATAACTTTAATATACTTCATGTGTCTATAAGTGATTGAATATGCTTCATATGTCTATAAATGATTGAATGTACTTCATATGTCTGTAAATGATTGAATATACTTCACATGTCAATAAATGATTGAATATACTTCACATGTCAATAAATGATTGGATATATCTGATATATCTAATTAATCTAATTAGTTGAATAATATATCTAAGGGCTGAAAATATGTAAATTTCATTTGGTCCTATTTCCTTCAACGTGTTTATTTTATTTTGTTTTTACAGGTTTAGATCGCGATAAAGATTATGAAGTTGTTTTGCCTACCATACAAAGGGTGGCATGGATTTGGGGTGTGTTTTTTGTCTTAGTCATTCCAGAATTCTTCACCCTATTTCGGAGCTTCCGAATATGTGTATTTAAGTCATACAAGAAGCCAAAACTACTATCCTTTATATCGGTAAGATTCTATTCTGTATTCGTATATTTTTAATTTATAATATGATAGATTTTATACATACAATATTATTATAAATAATGTAAACTTTAATAGTCAAACATTTTTCCAATTACTTTTGAAAACTAGTGTATCTGTTCAATAAATGTTAATCAATAAATGTTTTCAATATTAAGGTAGATTAAAGTAAAGTTCTATTGTGAAAAAAAATCTCCTATTTAAAATTATTGCTACTGTTAACAATATTTCACAAACATTAAAGTGATAAAAAGTTACGACAAATGCGAACCATAAGATATTAAATTTGACGTTTTTTCAGTACTTTTTCGATAATAGTGTGCTGTAAGCAAAATGGTTTCTGATTTATACTTATAAACTTTAAGATTTTTAAATTGTATTATATTTCATTATTTTAAATTTAAATTAATATAAAATTTCAAGATAAATAAATTTTTTTATTTTATTATATGAAATAGAATAATAATATGAAATTAAAATGGTTTGAGAAATTACATTAAAAATAAAAAAATCATTTTTATTTTTAATGTAATAAAAACATTTTTGTATAGCTGAATATAAATATATGATAAGTTACAAATATATGATGTGTTACTTATTTTTATATATTTATGGAATAACATTTTTGATTAAGAAATAGCAACCTAAATTACCCGATTATATTTTTTGAGATTTTTAATTGATTTGTGAATCCTATAAACTATTAATTTGATTAAGACAGTTTCTTTCTTATAAACAATGCTTTTCTCATAAGAAATGAATTAAATGTCTTTTGTACTTTTAGAAGAAGCTTGTTACTTTTCCCTTACTACAAATATGACTAGTAATGATTGTTTATATAGTTGGCTAATAGTCATTGTTCTTATATATTTTTAGGTATTTATTGCAGAAACCATGAGTACAGTTGGGTTATGCCTCCTTGTCTTCATCGTTTTACCAGATTTAGATGTCATCAAAGCTGCAATGCTTACAAACTGTGTCTGTTTCGTACCGGGAGTCTTAAGTTTGTTGGCGCGAAACAAGGACGAAACAAGAAGGCCTTTGAAAGTTGTATTCGATATGATGGCCATAATTTTCCAAGGAAGCGCCTTAGCAGTGTGGCCAATCACCGAAAGTGGACCAAACGCTTGGGCCATACCAGTTTCCGTCGTTTTAGTGTCCATGCGATGGTGGGAAAACTACATGGACAAAAAATCACCGTTATCGTTAATACGTAAGCTTAGTTACGTGAAAGAAGATCTTAGAAAAAGCCGATATTTCAGCTACGTGTTTATCTCCATATGGAAAATGATTCTGATCCTGTGTTCAATGTTTGGATTTTTGAACTTATCGATGGAAAATGCCTCGCTGATTTTCAAAGGATTTTCGGTTAGTTTTCGAAGCCATCCAATTACGGTTCAACAAATCAGGAGAACTGTTCTTCTTGCCAACATGCCGGATATACCAACAGCCAGCCCACTTGATGAGCAAGTATTTATAACATCCACGGCAATGGCTCCGATTCATTTAGCTATGATACAAATCAGTGCAGCTCTGGTGTGCTATGTGTTCGCCAAATTCGCATGCAAGATTTGCATACAAGGATTTAGTTTTGCATTCCCTATCAGTTTGACGATTCCGGTCTCCATATCGATGTTGATTGCTGCGTGTGGTATAAGAACTGAAGATGAATGCTTTTTCGAATCATTCATTCCTAAATATTTATTCTGGACTTGCCCACAAGGAAATTTTCTCCAGGAATTCGTCTCAGATAAATTCGCTTGGATATGGCTTCTCTGGCTTCTTTCCCAAACATGGATTGCAGTGCATATATGGACACCCAAATGCGAACGTCTGGCAAGTACTGAAAAGTAAGTAATTTTTTATTACATGTTTAATAATAAAATTGCAATTTGTAGCATTTGTTCAGTAAATATTTTCCTATACGGCGTTAAATATGTCGAAAGCATAATTGCGTTACAAATTATAAAAGACTGAAAAACGAGAACTAAATGACAAATTTATTTAGCATAATTTATTCTTATAGATTTTGTCACAGTTAAAAAGATGCTAAATTACTAACAATAATTGCTACTTAATTTTTTTTTCTAAAATTTACAACATTCAGTTTTTATGGACAGTAAATTCCGTACGGATAACGTAAAATCAATCTCCATTCCAATAAATAAGAAAAAAATAAGATTGATTATTTGCAATTTTTATAAATTGAAGTGGAATTTAATTGCATTTTTTCTTCTTAGGTTGTTTGTTAATCCTATGTACATCGGTGCTCTGATAGATCAGTCACTGGCTATGAATAGGCGAAGAGATGATGAAGGTGAAATAAAAAGTGAAGTAAGTATAGCATTAAATAGATAATTCATGGAAATAAATAGATAAAATGCAATAACATTAATGTTTACAATTAAACAGTTAAGTACTATAACTGTAAAAAATAATGACTGGCATTAATTAATCTATTTTTAAATTGTAATTTTAGTCTAGCAATCTATTTATTTTTTAACTACAATTAAATAAAATAATTCTAATTAAACCACTTCGATTCCAGTTGTATGGTAAAGGATATTTTTTTCTGTAACTGAGAGAACTTCACCGTATCAAGAATTAAAATTAAATATAATTACTAACTAATTTATGCAAAATATGAACTTCAACAATCAAAAAGAGGTTCCATAAAATGAAAGATTTTTTTAAAAATTTAATTGAATTTATTTTTTATTATTTTTTTTTGTTTGTATAAATAATGATTTTTAACACTTTCAAATATAAATTGTAGCATGATTCTGGAAGAAAATTAATATGTTAAAGTTTAATCACTATAAATTCTTAATGTAACATCGTTTTAAATAAGAAACTGAAAGTCGTTATGTACTTTTAAATAATAATTATTGAAGGAATTATACTAAAATTTAAAACAGCACTTTTATAATTCCTTTTGTAATCCCTATATAATTATATTTTTTTTAAATTAAAAAAATTCAATTGAACAAATTCTTCTAAATTATTTAAACACAGGAGCTTGATTTGGAAAACAAAGATGACAATGATATCTCTCAATATTACGAAACGATTTCGATCCGAAGCGAAGAATCGAGCAGTCCTTCTGGAAAGAGTGTTCCTGTCAAAGGTTCTGACCATATTACGAGAATATACGCCTGTGCTACCATGTGGCATGAGACCGCTGAAGAAATGTTGCAGATGTTGAAATCCGTGCTCAGGTAAATAAATGATGGCTCCAAAATCATTTCATAAGTTCTGGGGAGTCAGTGTACTCTAAGAGGAAATACTATTCTCATGGGGGAAAGTCTTTTTAATAAATCGCTTCAATCTGTCAAATCCTAGAGGCCGTCGATTAGGTTTCGTTATTCTGTAACGAATAAAACTTTTTTTTACAGTTATTTAAGATTCCTTTTTTAAAACAATTGCTTTAAATTAACAGAAACTTTAAGAAGTTTTAGAGTAGTATTTGAGGTTGGGGGGGAGGATAATAAATATCTTCTGAGAGAAAATTAATATACATTAAATAGCTTCTACAACTTTATAGGCAATCTCTTGTATGTGTTAGATTCCCAAGCCTCAGTTAAATGTTGAACTAGTAAATATTAGATAAAATCCCATTTTCAAACGAATAAAAGCTTTCAGCTACCATTTTATTTCTTTTAGTAACACTTCCTGCGTAATAAGCGCAACTCTGGAGGTTGTGTTTTCGTCATGGCAGGGCAATTTCTTTAACTATCTGTTAAATAATCATCAGGATCAAATAAATTACTTAGATTGATTAAAACTCTTTTCTCTATACGACTACCTATTTTTTTTTTTTTTTTTTTTTTATTTCTCTTCAAAAAACAAAAAAGAACAAAGCATCGTTAAGAGACCAAAAATGTCAACGAGATCTGACGCACGTACACATATATACAGTAGAATCTCTTTAAGGAGCGAAATGTCTAGTCAAGTGGGGTATCCCATTTTTGGGAGATACTAGCGTATGTATGTGAATGTGTGTTTGTGTGTGTACACTAATCGGCATGTTAATATCTATTTATTAAAAACATAGATATGAAACTAGTATTTATGAATTATTTGCTAAATAACATTTGTAATTTAAGTTTTGTGATGCGCCTATAATTATTCGTTGTTATGATAAAATGGTCGTGCGTTGTTGTATTAATACAGTACGAATGAATATAATGAAATTTCTCGTTAAATTCGGGGATGATATTGACAAGTATAGTTAAAATTATATTAATGAATTTTAATTATTCCAAAAATAATTATTCCTGGTTCTTTTTTAAGGATCTTCAAATGTTTGTGAACAAATTATCAATTTTTTCTTTTATAGATAATGATTATAAAAATATATTTGTTAATAATCATATAAAATCTTTAAGAAATAAGTAATGGAACTCTTTTACAAAGTAAAGATATTCTATGAGTTAATATTCTATGTTTTCTTTTACGTACCCAAATTGCTTTCTTAATAAATGTTCTCACAGATTTCTAATAGAATATTATAATTTTATATAAGAGATTATCAAAATCAGTTCGATACAAATTTAAAACTTTGTTCTACATTCTTTCAAGTTCTAATTTATGAATTAAATATCATATTTGCAATAATTGCGTATATTTTACACCTTGCTTCTATCCATGCAAAATTGTGAAAATTACTATATCTGTTCTGGAAAAAGTATTTAGGATATAAAATGTTACAAGATCACTCTCACATTTGACTCTTTGAAGTACATCACCTGAGTATGAATTTGAAAAAAAAAAAAATATTTTGCAAGTAAAATCATTTATTTTAACCCCTATTTACCGAGTTTCAATTCAAAGCACTAAGAGGTTAAAAAATCAAATAAATCACTGTTAATTTTAACTTGAAAATTCATGTCTTAGAAGAGTCTAAAATTCATCGCAAAATATCTCATTTATATAAAAAGTATTCTCATCGGATTTACGTGACATTAAAGAAACTACAATCCACATTTTCATTAACAAGTTGAAGGTCAGTATATCCAAATGAATGTCAGGATCATACACTTCTATACATACGAAAAATAGTGGTTTCAGAAGTTTTTCCTCGCATTGTCACGCGTTCAATGATGTAAAAAAAAAATCTAAGAAATCTGCTAACGCAGCGATAAGCATGGGGAGAAAAATCCGTGTCTTGAATGTAAGAAAGAACTCTTTTCACTGACCTTGATAACTTAACGGCTCTTTTCCAGTCGGCTAGCTTCATTCCACATCCGTGATTCCCTGCATTTTCGTTCTATTTTATCGAATGAGGAAATTTCTTTAGATACTTCCTTGGCTTTTAGTGCTCGAAACAATCCAAATTTTCCCAATTCAAGCAATTGTTATGCAAAAAAGAAAATCGACCTTTCACTCCAAGAGCATTCCAAAAAAACAAAAGAAGATCCAAGGCTAATCAAGGACAGATTTCTCACACAATTAGAATTCATGAAGCGTTACTTAGCGATGTTACAGTTACATTTCTGAATGATTATCATGAGATTTGATTGATTTTTCAATCCTATTTTTTCTCCTTCAAGATTATTTTATGGAGAAGATTGCCTTGAAATAAAACAGAAATAAAATTATTTACTGAAATAAATCGATATTCAAGGAAATCAGATTTCACGTGCATCGAATAGTTGAATCAGAATATTTGGCTCTCTAATGATTTAATTTTTTTAAAATTTAATAAGATAATTCATGGGATGCATTCCGATAGTATTTCACATTTTTTTTTTCTATTTTAGGTGCCTCAAAGTAGAATTAAAAAATTTGGACTTCAAAAACTTCATAATTTTTTAATAAATTGGGCAGTCTGAATTATTAAAGTTTTCATATTATAACTGATAGAAGGTTTATGAAAAGTTCAAAGACGTCTAATTGTAAAAAGGAGTCGTTTGAGATTTTTGACACAGGCAGCTGTATAGTTGTAATAATTCTTTGGTTTTTTTAAAGCAAATTTGCTCTATATAATTAGATATGATGTAAATAAAATCATACTTACCAGATATTAGTTTTTAATTCTTTCTGAATGTTAATTTTCCTTTGCAATTAAAAAAAAGTAGAACATTGAGTATCAAAAACTGTACAAGCACGCTCTCTCTCTCTCATTAATAAAAACCAAAGCTCGCTTAAAATTAATGCAAAAATAATTGAAATTCAATTGAAAATTTTAATTTGTCAAAAAATTACAGTTTTGACATGATCATATGTTGATTTCTACAATTGTTTTAAACAATTAAAAGGTTTTGGAAATGATTTTGCAAGATTGTTTTAAATCTTGTTAGAATTCATATATTGTTTTATTCACAAATTCATATTTTCTTCGCAATTTGCTCTTAAGACACTCGGACTGACACAAAATTAATTTTAAATGCATTTTTAGAATGGACGAAGATCAAAGTGCGCGAAGAAATGCTCAGAAGTATCTTAGAATCGTTGATCCGGATTACTACGAATTCGAAGGTAAGTTAATATTATCAATATTTTTTGAATTCATCCAGAGCTGGTATCAATGTTTCTTTTAATTCATTCACAGCTGTTTTCAAAAAATTAATCAAATCATTTTACGATATTTATCCAAGCAAACAATAAGAGTTCGTTTTCAAAAACTGTAAATTACAGTGACAACCAGATAGTCTTTATTTTCTCTTTATTTTTCAAAAAAAAAATTATTTAATTTTATCGTGTTTCATAAAATGACTAGAATTATTATTCCAAAATCGCGTGAAAAAACTTTTACATAATAATGTTGGCTAAAGACTTGGGAAAAGAGCACCGCAGTTCTTAAGACATAAAAATAAAAATGAATAAAAATATTTTATTTTTTACAGAAACTATATTCAATATTTAAATAAAATTAATAAAAGATGTGAAATAACGCAAATGATTTCACTTAACGAAAGTCATCCCCTCTTATTAGCAATTTTTGCAATATTATACGATAATTACTTTAAATATATATAATTATATAATTCCTGATTAAAGTAATGTTTCAATTTTAGAATTAGAATGCAATATCCCTTTAGTATTCATATGTTAAAACAATTTTAAGATGCTTAGAAAGTACAAAATTGAGTAAATAATTTCGCTATCGTGAAATGGTTAAATGATTATAATTTTGACTGTTTGAGAGAATTTCAACAAACTATTGTAGAATCACGTATAATATACAGATTCTTTAAATTCGTACAGACAAATTTTCAATGAGAAGTATTATTTCTAAATCAAGGAGTAGCAGTACATACTCCTAAGAGGGTATGTATTCCCAATTTACACAAAAGCTATTGAGTTACGAGTGCTTCTTTAAGTATTTCAAATATTTACTATCTTAAAAGAATATTCATATCCCAACACAACAAAAGGTAAATTCTTGCATAATAGCTATATATTCTTCTGAAGATTCTAGAGTTGAAAATAGATATAACGTAACTTATTTTTTTAACTTTTTCCCTCGCCAAATGATAAGAGGTACCCCAATTATGAGATGGTTTCTAGATAAGAATATTTTATTAAGTCTAGTAAATTTACTATTTCATTTATAAAGGAAATAAGTTAGCGCTGCAGTATGAAGATTCATGTTTTAATGATTACAACACACACTCCAATTTTAAATCAATTTTTCTTTACGAAAAGGTGCGTCTTACATTCCGAAAAATGCTGACTTTAATTTTGATCTTATTAAAATTGCTTATATAACTACGTGTACATCAAATTTCTAACTTTCGAAATTTCTTTTTATTTCTGCACAGTGCATGTATTTTTCGACGATGCCTTTGAACTCTGCGATGGAGATGATGAAGAGATGGTGGTGAATCGATTCGTCAAACAAATGGTTCAAATTATAGACACTGCAGCCAGGTTAGTGAACTCTAATGATAACATGTCATGATTGAGAGAAGTACTATTTTTTAGGAAACATGAGCATGTTCATTTTTAAAGCTGTTTTTGCCAGAATGTCCAAATACAAAAAAATTCATGGCACGAAATCCCGAGAATACACCGTCTTTCTTCAGTCGGAAAACTGTAAATTGAATCTAAAGCTTTCCCACTGTAGAAAAACGGCGTGATTGAAAACTTTAAATTCGATTGAAGTCAATTGAATTAGTTAACTTTAATTGAAACTTTAAATTGGACAGATAACCGAGATTAAAAGTCAATTTATCTTTGAAAATTATATCTGTGATTTGAAAACACGTTTTTCTAATTAGAGCAAAAAAATTGCATGGCATAAGTAATCAGAAGTACAATACTAAATTAAAGACAAACGAAATAATACATAAGGAGGGGGGGAAAGGGGGAAATTTAATTAAATCTGAAAGAGTTGGAGGAGGACTCGAAGAGTTATGATTATTTATTAACTTCGCACAAGAAAAGCAATACAAGGGCTATTAGCGACAGACCTCGTAATTTTGAGTTTCGGTCAAATCACGAAGACTACATCTGAGCTGGCACTTCCCTCTTCAAACGTGGGACCTTGTGCATCAGCCCTGCTATGCGATGGATCTTTAGTAACATCAGGGCTCGAACCCACGACTCGACGAAAACCACCAGCCGCGAGTCCGCGGCCGTGACCACAAGGCTACCGCGGCCACGGGAGACTCGAAGGAGGCGTATTCCATGGATTTCAGGATACATCATTTACCATACGATGTCCTTCAGTTTCGACTTATGCTATAATTATAGAAATAATAATATCTATAAGTATATATATAAGTAATATCTAAAATTATAGCTAAAATAATATAAAATTATAGCTGTAATAATACCAAATCTGATGTAACACGTAAAGTTAAAAATTCGAACCAGAAGAAATCAAATATGTAAAGCACATATTTTATGGATGAAATTTTTTTTATTGAAATAGAAATAAATAAAATGGTGAAATATGTTTCCAGTAAGATAGAGAACAATTTCTGAATTTTATATTAATTTTGATACAGCTTTCTTTTGAAAAAGAACTCCAGTTTTCAGTCTTATTCTTTGACATTAGATAAAGACAGCCTTAAATCAATAGTAATGTTATGAAGGATAGATTCTGAATTAATACGAAAAATTAGCAAATACACAAATTATTGATTATGCTTCATTGAGTATTTAATGATGCATTCAATCAAGAACAAATTAAACCACAAACTAATTTAGAAGATGAATCAAAGGACCTAAATTTAGACTTTCAACTAATCAATGGAATTTTCCGTTTAATAATGCGATTTTTTTATATCAGTTATATAGTTGATATTACTTGAAAGAGAAGATTAAAATGGGAACAAAAGAATTAGATATTACGTGACAATGAATACGTAACGGTAGCTGAAAATATTTTGGTATATATAATATATTATTACGATATCTCCTTATTCATATTTGTCCTTCACGCCTTGAGTTATGAGTTATATAACTTATTTTACATATAAATGCGTGTTTAAAATACATGAAAAATGTCTGAATTTCGTTGATTGTTATTCTACACTGCACATTCGAAGAATATTGAAAATTTTCCAGTAAAATTTCTTTCTCGATGATATTGAACATCATACTTACTTTCCTTAATTTCTAAAATCTTATAGTATATTTTGTGGAAAATCGAATTCGTGAAAATGCATGCATGAAAAAAAGGTTTTGCTTAATTTGAACTTCATTATGCTTGAAATTTTTATTACTGTTTTCAAACTTGAAGTGAAATCATCTGTAACATAACCACACGAAAAACTCATTGTTGTGGACTAATATGTTTCAAGCAGAAATCATTCAACTGGTAAGTGTTTCGATTTACATAACCATTTTTAAGATTTCAGCGCATGAAATTTATATTACTCCTTTTATTCTGACATTCCATTTCATGCACTGACGCTTTGTGACGCTCGAAACGTACTGTGAAGTAGAATGGTGCAATGGTGTCATCAAATCAACGCATAAAACTCATATTATGTCCGGAAGATACAAATCAATGAAGAATGTGAATAGTGTGCGTGATCCTTTCAATAGCATTTCTCAACTTGACCTTCAAGTTTTCATGCTCCTATTTCGTAAATCGAACCGTAAAGACTTAGAAAATGCGTGCTTCTTTTTACCACTCCGACATTTATCACCAAATCTCAGCCAACCATAGGAATCAAAATTAAATCAATTTCGCCAAATTTGAAATAAATAAATCATTTTCATAACATGTAATACGGCATAGTAAATTAGCATAAAAATACGAATAAATAGTTTCCAAATCCGCTTCCGCAACGAAATGCTCTATTGTGTGATTTTGATGAAAGGTTTAATCTCATTTAATAATAGAAGTGAATTATTCACGTCAATTTCTCTCATTCATTTCACATCTCTCCGCTTGAAAATCAATTGCGTGTCGTAATCATGTTTAATGGAGGCATTTTGTTTCGGATGAAGAGTTTGCTCACATAAATTAGCAGTCATTTTACAACTCTATGCCTCAAGACTTTAAAATGGAATAAATCAGCTTCAAAAATGAAAATCTATAATATATAATTTATTTGGATTTCTTTATACTAGACACGCGTTATCGGTAAATAGAAAAAAAAATTCTAATAAGGATTTTAAATGCATATGAGCCAATGCTAACATACGCTTTGAAATTTTCCAAAATTTATACAGCATACATGTCAAGTCTTTTGTTTGTATATTTGTTTCAGCCATTGTTAGAATAACTCTTCTCTATTTAAAAAAATGGGTTTGTTTATATTTTCTCGAAAGTTTTCGTTACTTTTCTTTTTCTGTGAACTCCTTTGACAGTAATGATTACTGATTAAATGTAATCAGAAGGCTACGAATCTCTTCTTAAAGCGACTGATCCTCTAATAGACCCTTTTACACACACACACACACATGTATGTATATATATATATATCCCGTCCTCCCGTGGTGAACTGTGGAAATTAGGAAAGGGAGTTGCCAACTCAGGTGTCGTCCTTATCACTTGACCAAGCTTTAAATTACGATGTCCGTCTCCAATCGCCCTCTTGTTGCTTCTAAGTGAGACGTTAATGAACAATCACGCACAGGTGTGTGCATGTGAATAAAATTGAAATAGAAACCAGTCGATTATATTTAAATATTTAAACATGAAGTTATATTAAAAATAGAAAATTATAGCGAACTATACAAAATAATAATTTCTAAGTAATAACAATGCAGATTAATAATTTTAAGAAATAATTTCTAAATAATAATATAAATAGCAATAATGGAAAATAAAAATTTCTGATTAATAATATAAATAACAATGCGAAATAATAATTTTTAATAAACATTATAAATAATAATGCAAAATAATAATTTTCAAATAATATAAATAG